>CANUEP010087872.1:0-14803 GCA_947857235.1 Jatropha podagrica
ACTGATGAGATGCAAATGAATACTGAAAATTCATATGATCAAGTAGATTCTTACTCTAACTTCAATGCACCATCACCAATTGACAATGTATCATCAATTGCTAGACAATCAAAAGAGACTTCTAAAGGAACTAAAAGAAAAAAGTCTGATTTCATTGCTACTCAGATAATGGAAGTGACTGCATCAATGAAAGAAATTGCAAGAGCAATTACAAATAGTAGTAAATGCATTTATTCAGCAACTGAAATTACAACAAAACTTAAAAGTTGGGAATGGATAAGTGGGAAAGTATAGAGACACTTGACTTTTTGAAGGATAATGAGCACTTAGTTGAAAATTTTTTTGCATGTGATGATAATATCAAACTCCTATGGCTTAAGAATAAGATGGAAAAAATGAATCACTAAGATGTTTAGATGGTTACTTAAAATGTTTAGATGGTTACTTTTTGTTATTTGGTGAAATGTTTAGATAGATAGATGTTTTATGCATTAAACTATGTTGACAAGGCACAATTTTGTTAGTTGGTATAGTGTACTTGTTGCACTTTATTAGTTCTATTATTGATTGATGGATTATTAATAGATTTAATTTATTTATGGAAGACCTTGATGGTACTATTTTTTGTGCTAATGTTATTGCCATATCTAAAAAAAAAAATTATCATTTCTCTTTTTCCTTATTATTATATATCTATAATTAAATTTTTTTTAGATTTTCTAGTGTATTTTTTTTAAAGTATGAAGTTAATATGGTACATGACTATGTTTATATATTGAATCCAAATAAATTTTTAATTTTGAATATATTTTCATCTATTAATAAAAATAAAATTTAAAATTTCAGAAGAACTTAAAATATGAAATTTTAAAATTTAATTAAATCATCAATTAATTAATTATGGTGGAATATGATTGTATTTATTTATATTAGTGTTTTTATTAAATTATTATGTTAAGGGTATTTTAGAAAATAAAGACAAATGAATTTTCATTTATGAATTATTCCAAACATATTTTTGTGGAATTCAATTGAATTCCTTATTTTAATTTGTAGCATACCAAACGTGATAAATTCATTTGCAAATGAATTCTATCAGATATTTATTTACAAATGAATTCTACAATCATGATTCATTTATTCCAAACGAATATTAATAAATGAATAAATAACATATATTAATAAATATAAAATAAATTTTTATATCCTTTATGATGTAAAAGGTTTACATGATAATATTAACAATGTCATCAGTAATAAACTAGATTACCAAAAGTCAATATAAAAAAATAAAACATATATGGTACTACAACCTAACACCAACAACAAAAGGCAACAAATGGTGTGTGATTAACAACTAAATACAAAGTTATAAGGGCATTTTAGTGTCATAAATATTATTGTGTTCATTTTAATTATATTAATTTCAATAGAATTTCGATATAGTTATAATCAATTCCATGAAATCGAATTTTTGGAGCAAGATTTCAATTTGTAATTCTTTCTTTTTCTTTAAAGCTATGAGAGGGAGAGTAAGAGAGTTAAATCTATCCTTAAAGAATATGAATATGTGTCTGGTCAAGCGATAAATTTTCAAAAATCTGGCTTGATGTTTAGTCCTAATGTTTCTATTTGTAACGGGATATGGTATCTAATACTCTCTAGGTCATAATAATTTGGGGATGGGAAATACTAGGGCTGCCCTTGTTAATAGGAAGGAATAAACACCAAATTTTTAATTTTCTTAGGGATCAAATTTGGGATCGGATTAATAACTAGAGTCAAACTTCTATCTAGAGCAGGTAAGGAAGTTCTTTTGAAATCCATTGCTTAAGCAATTCTATCTTCTTGCATGAGTGTTTTTTCTTCTTTTGCTCTCTACCTGTGATAAACTTCAAAATATTATGAATTCTTTCTAGTGGGTCATAAATCTTGAGGGGGAAATCTATTCATTGGATGGGTTAGGATAGGATGTGTCATAGCAAGAGAGATGAGAGCATAAGGTTTAGAGACCTCGATTATTTTAACATAACTATGCTAGGCAAGCAAAGGTGAAAATTAATTTCGGAACCCTACAATCTCCATTATAGAGTTTTCAAAACTAAATATTTTTCTCAAGAGACATTTCTTTCGATTTCTACAAAAGAAATCCTAGTTTTACTTGAAAGAGCATTTTACTTGCTAGGGATGTGTTAAAGAAGGGTGCATGTGGAGGCTAGGAAATGGGGAGAGCATTATTGGCACGATGAATCCTTTGATTCCAAAAGAAGATAAGTTTACTACGAAGGATAGTATGAATTTTGTAGACCCGGGGATGCAAGTGAATGAGCTCACTATTAGAGAAAGGGGATATTGGGATGCCAATAAAGTTAATGATCTTTTTAGTTCCAAGGATTGTCACGACCCATTACTTGGGCTAGACCAGCACTAAAGCCTGGGTAGGCTTGAGACCACCAAAGCCTATAGTAAGCCTAACTCGGTTAAGTTCATGCTCTGCTTATAATTGTGGTAATGGCCCAATAACACTATTTTCATAGTCAAAATCAATATGATCACTTACAAACAAATTAAGAGTACGAATTATGTCATTAAAATTTAAATCTCTATTACACAATTACACCCATCTTGGAATACAAATGCGAAACTCTATAAAATTACAATCTCTTACATTAATAAACTTAATATGTCTACTATTGTTATACTTTATTTGTATTACAATTTAGTTGGATCCATAAGCTTCTTCTTTCCTTCCAATACCTGAAAAAAAATAGGGAGGCGGGGGTGAGCGCCAAATTCAACGAGTAGGGTTAGATAATCCTCTCACCCCACATAGTCATACATAGGATAATTATGTTATTCAATTAGTAGCCCTTTGGCTATTTATAAACAAACAAGCAAGCATGAATGAATACTTATCAAATAAATCACAACAATTCAAATAATCAAATAGTGCATATTAGTTTGTGTGGTCACCCACTATAAACAAGGATCATAATCTCCCCAAAGCATGCTTTTAAATAATTTTCGAAAAATAATTTATGATCCTTGTGTCAAGTGAACTCAGGGAGCACACCGCCGTTCGGGCTCAACAAGCCCAGTCTGCCTATGTTTCTTTCTTTTCTTTTCTTTTCTTTCCTTTTCTTTTTTTATTTTTTAATCATCGATGCATATCAAAATATGGAGTGCACAGAGGGGCACCACTCCACCCGCTTATCGGCCATTGTCGGCATTCTCTCCATGCCCATACTCTCACACAAGGCTGACCTACATCATTCTAATTCCATGGCACATTACAGCCAAATCACATTCAATCACAACATGTCATTTCATATACATGTCTGTAAATTAACTAGCATTTATATATTTCAATGTCTAAATGCTCGTTCGATGCAGTTCATGGCATACACACCTATTCAGGATTTCTATATGTATGTGTGCTTCACAAAGTATCGTATTATTCATGTATGTATGAATGCAAATTCTTGAGCGATACAGGTTATTTAACTCTACTCACAATTCTGTATAGTCCTTAACAAGACTATCCTCACTGCTGCTTCCTTCTAGCTTTTGTCTCATCATTCTGGAACTTTATAAGCATCTAAAAGGGAAATTTCTAAATGAGAATTCTAGATTGAATAGAAAAAATTAATTCTTATTCATTAGCTATTTAGTCTTTATAACTATTTATTTTAAGTTATAACTACAGAGTACAAGTCTTATATATTCAATTATTTGCTTATTTATGTATCTGAATTTTTGAAAGCCGCTTTGCCAAAAAAAATTCGATAGCTTTTCCTCTATAGTTAGACTACTCCAATATTTTCAATTCTCACATTCAAGTAATAAAACACATTTATTACATTAATAACTGACACAGCCCATCCATCGGGCAAATGAATTACATAATTCCCATCCTCCTTCATTCCATCATATATATCAATATCCACTTCCCTATCACTACTATTACCACAATATTACATTTTAAATCCACATTCTAATACCTTAAATAACCATAATAATCAAGTTGACATCATCGTTAGCTACATTCAATCTCAATTCATCAATATTTATATAAACATCCATATATAATATACAAATTTCGATTTCTATTAATAGGTAATTAACATTCAGCATCTTTACCCATCACTAATGTTAAAGGTTTCTTATTTTAGATATATATCTTCAAGTGACCTTAACTCATGCTAACAACTTTAGTAAGAAAATAACTTATTCATATCTTTAGAATACTAAACCTAAATTAGCCAATAGTTAGTGTAACAGTCTATTTTTCAGTGTCAGTAATAGTGATTTACCAGTCTGTGAATAATACCATCAGTCCGGGACTTGGTATTATTTCGATCTGAAAAAATTACTATGCATGTCTAATGTTTCATTTAATATTTTTGGAGCATGTTTGCATGATTTAGGTGGGTAGAAAATACTTCATGAATATTTTTGGAGAATTAAGGCATTTTATGAATAGTGTTTTCTAGTGTAGTATGTTAGGGAATAATTGAGGAATTATGTTAGGGTCCCGAGTTATGGATCTGGTTATGGGTATGTGATTAAAGGTGTGGTAGGTGTTTGAGTGTTTGGGTTAAGAGTTTTCTTTTCTCGACCTATGGTGATAGAAAATTTAGGCTCTAAAAGACGGAACCTGGTACCCCTTGAGACTTTAAGTGCTCAAAGACTTAATTGATTTTGAAGCTTGCTATTCTCATTGATGTTATTGTTTAAATACAGCAGTGAGGCATAACTATCTCTTACATCAAAGGAGCAATACTTCTACATGGAGGAACACCCTCCTCAACTAAGAACATGGAAAGAAATTGGAGGAACTCCCTCCTACAAAACTGGAATCATGAAAAGCAAATAACTGAAACATTTGACTAATTCAAAAACTCAATATGTGGCTGTTTTGACTTGGGACCATGACTGAAATGTGTGTAAACCTGCAGAGGCTTAGTAACATTACTTCCCATCCCTAAAGGAAGCTTGTGCTTAAGCGCGAATTCTAGAAACCAGATTAAAATTTCCTGAACATTCTCTCATGAGGCATCTGCTGGTGATGAATTACTCCAATGGACTAAAACCTCATGATTTCCCCCTTTGACAAGCCGATCCAAAATAGCTAAAGGATGAATAGGTTCAACTGGTGGAATTGATGGCAGCACTGTGCAGGAAGTAGATTGATCCTCATGATAAGGCTTAATGCTGGAAACATGAAAAACAAGATGGAGTTTTGAGTCCGTAGGAAGATCCATCTTATAAGCCATTGAATCGATGTGCTCAAGTACCAAAAATGGGCCATAGAACCTGACTGAAAGTTTTTGATTTCTTCATTTAGCAACTGAACTTTGATGATAAGGCTGTTGACGCAGCAAACCTTATCTCCCACTTGAAATTCCAATGGACGATGAGACTAATCATAAGTGTGCTTTCATTTTCTATTGAGCGCACAATAAATTTTAGCGAAGTAACCTCAGCACCTCATCCCTTGTTCTCAAAACAGTGTCGATAGCCTCAATGGAGGAGCTACCAGGAAGATATGACAGCAATCAGGGAGGAGGTCGACCATACACTGTTTCAAAAGGAGTGGTCTTGAGAGCGGAATGGTAACTTGTATTGAAACAGAATTCAGCCCAAGATAACCATTCAATCCACTTGTTCGGATGAGCACTGGTGAAACAATGAAGATACATCTCAATGGTGTGGTTAGCAACCTTTGTTTGACAATCCGATTGTGGATGAGAAGATGAACTGAAACACAACTTTCTGTTGTATAAGCGGAATAGTTCTTTCCAAAAGGAACCAGTGAAGGTTACATCCCTGTCACTGACAACAGTTTCCTGCAGCCCATGTAATTTAAAAATGTTGTCAAAAAGGATCGAGCAACACTTATAGCTATATAGGGATGAGACAAAGCCAAAAAATGGCCATATTTTGAGAACCTGTCTATGACCACCAGTAGTACATTCTTCCCTCGCGAAGTAGGAAATCCTTCTATGAAGTCAATAGAGATATCAGCCCAAATCTAAGTTGGAATGGGAAGAGGTTGAAGGAGTCCCGCTGGTTGGAGCATTTCAATTTTGTGCCTCTGACATGTATCACAAGCTCACATAAAGTCCTTCACATTCTACTTCATTCCAAACCAATAAAAATCTCGAGCAATTCTATACAGCATTTTCTGGTAGCCTTTATGACCTTGGTTATGGAGGGCGCTAACCACGAGTTGAATGGATGGAGAATTTTGCGGAACGTAAAATCGGTTGTTGTAAAAGAGTAAACCTTGCTTGAAACTCCATTTAGAAGAGGCTGCACCATTATTGACTGCAGAGATTCGTTGCTGCACTTCCTCAGAATTAATTTGCTCTCTTTGGATATCATCAAACAAGCTTAACTAGGGCATAGAAACTGCCATGAGAACAGATTGATCGACATCTCGGCGGGGTAGGGCATCAGCAACAACATTGGACTTCCCAGCTTTGTATTCTACTGTAAAATAAAACCCCATCAGTTTACTGACCCAGTGTTGATGTGTAGAGGAAAGACGATGTTGCTCCAACAAATACTTGAGTGTATAGTGATATGTTCGAATAATAAATTCTCGACCCCAGAGATAAGAGTTCTAGTGTTTGATAGCTTTCGCCAACCCAATCAATTCCCTCTCATAAGCCAGAAGGCTTTGATGGCGTGCTGCCATCGATCAGCTGAAGTCGGCTACTAGTTTATTTTGCTATAACAGAACTGCTCCAATTCCTGTACCAGAGGCATCACATTCAATAATAAATGTTAGTTCAAAATCGGGCAAAAATAAGATGGGTGTTGATGTCATTGCCGACTTCAATCTTTCAAAAGCAGAGGTGGCTTCTTCTGTTCAGTGAAAACCATTTTTCCTTAACATAGCCGTGAGTGGAGCGGTGATGATGGTATAATTTTGTACAAATTTTTGATAGTAACCCGTTAGCCTTAGAAGGCCACTTAAACCAAAAATAGTGTTGGGCTTAGGCCAGTCTAGGACTGCTGAGATTTTGGACTGATCCACTTGCACCCCTTTTTGAGAAATAATGTGACCCAAATAAGAAACTTGAGTCTGTCCAAAAACACACTTAGAATGTGAGGAATAAATTGTTCTTCATCAATAACTGAAATGCCAGCCGCAAGTGGTGGAGATGTTCTGCCCATGTTTGACTAAAAACCAAGATATCATCAAAGAAAATGAGAACAAATTTCCTCAAGTATGGTTGAAATACCTCATTCATTAAAGCTTAAAAGGTATAAGGAGCATTGGAAAGGCCAAACGACATCACCAAAAATTCAAAGTGGCTGTTATGAGTCCGAAATGTTGTTTTTTCGACATCAGAAGGGTGCATGGTCACCTGAAAGTATCTAGATAGAAGATCTAGCTTTGTAAAGAATTTAGTTCCTTCCAACTCTTCTAATAACTCATCTATCACTGAAATAGGAAATTTTTCCTTGATGGTTTTGGCATTTAACTCCTTATAATCAACACATAAACGCCAAGAACCATCTGCCTTTGGAACCATAATCATTGGTGAAGAAAAAGGTGACCGGCTAGGATAGATTATGCCTTGTTATAACATTGTTGCACATTGCTTCTCGATTTCGTCCTTCTGCCCATATGGATATCAATAAGGTCAAACCACAACAGGTGTTGCCCCTGGTTCTAGAGGAATTTAGTGGTCACAGGCTCTGGTGGGAGGTAATCCAGTTGGAGCACTAAATAAAGAAGCAAACTCAGACAATAATTTCTGCAGTTGGATATCTTAATCAGAGGAAATCTGCATACTATTGAGGTCCGACTGCTTTATAGAGTATGAAGAATTAATGCCCTGCAGTTCTATCAAGTGTCCTTGTGGGAAGAAAGACATACTCATGACAGCAAAATCCCAAAGAATGGGTCCCAAGGTTCGAAGCCAATTAACTCCCAAAATCACATCGAAATCGGTTAGGGGCAAAACAAATGAATCCACAAAAAAGAATTATATTCCAATAGAATTGGTATTCCCTTGCATATACATAGGCTGTTAATTTGTTCTCCATTGGCGACATTAACCTTCAAGCCACTCTTCCCATTCACTTTAGCATCCAACTCATCAACTTTTGATGTAGATACAAAGTTGTGAGTGCTGCACGAGTTGATTGGAACCAAAACTTGACTCCCCGTCCAACTACCCATCAAACACATAGATTGAGGGTTTTGAATTCCAGTAATGGCATTCAATGAAATCTCTGGTGGTTCTAGTTCTAGGTCTAAAAGTGTTTCGTCTGTCGCATCTGTGTCCTCCAAATTTATCCAGAACAGCTTTTTACATTGATGGCCATGAACAAATTGTTCATAATCCCTTTTTTCACTGCTCTTCCATCTGCTCTCGGGTCAGACGCGTCACCGATCGGTTGGCACAGGATTTTGGTGTGAAGATATTGCGACAGGTGTCTCTCACAGCTGCGGAACATGGAAATAATTTTCGTTCATACAGCCTGGAGATACTCAGTGCATTCACCAAATCTTTTAGGTGGTGAAGTTGCACTTCAATCGCAATGGTATCCTGTAACCTACTGAGATGGAGCTGGACTTTTTGATGTTGGGTAAGAATGCCAGCACGAGATACTAGAGCTTCAAATTTGTTTTGGTATTCTGCAACAGAACTCGTTTCCTTAAGCTTTGCCAGTTCTCCCAACTTGTTGTTGCGGATTGGAGGCGCAAACCAAAGATTGCTTTGTTGTGTAAATTCATCCCAATTGGGATATGGAATATCATCCAGCAACTGCATATACCACAGCTGAGTAGTCCCCTCCAAATGGTAAGAAGCCAAACTCACCTTTTCTTCTTCGGGTGTCTATTGGTGCCAGAAAAAGTGTTGACATCAGTAAAGCCACCCCAAAGGGTCTTCCAGCCCTATATAGCGAGGAAAATCAAGCTTTATAAATTTTGGTACTATCGAGCTTCCTCCAGAATTTTCAAAAATCGGAGCACCCGAAATTCCCTTATCTCTCCTGGACTTTGCTTGACTTTCAGCGCTGGCAAATTGTAATCCCTTCTTAGTCGATTTTAAATCTTGAGACATTGCATCCAATTTGGCGTGCAATTGCTCAACTTTCTCACTACGGACTTTGTTTGCTTGTTGCTCAGCCAACAACAAATCAAAGAGCTTGGTAAGTTGATCTTGAATAGAATCTCCCATAACTCTTGGCTATGATATCAAACTGTTATGGTCCCGAGTTATGGATCTGGTTATGGGCATGTGGGTTAAGGGTGTGATAGGTGTCTGAGTGTTTGGATTAAGGGTTTTCTTTTCTCGACCTATGGTGATAGAAAATTTAGGCTCTAAAATAGGGAACCTGGTACCCCTTGAGACTTTAAGTGCTCAAAGACTTAATTGATTTTGAAGCTTGCTGTTCTCATTGATGTTATTGTTTAAATACAGCAGTGAGGCATAACTACCTCTTACATCAAAGGAGTTATACTTCTACATGGATGAACACCCTCCTCAACTAAGAACATGGAAAGAAAGTGGAGGAACTCCCTCCTACAAAACAGGAATCATGAAAGTCAAATAATTGAAATAAATAATTGAAACATTTGACCAATTCAGAAATTCAATATGTGGCTATTTTGACTTAGGACCATGACTGAAACGTGTGTAAACCTATAGAGGCTTGGTAACAAATTATTTTTATAGAATTAATTTAATAAATTGGTGGATTCAATAATAATTAGAAAAAATTTATTTGATGAATATTTAGAGCCATTTGATGAGAATACCTTGGCTTGATCATAGCTATCCAGTAACGCCCCCTTTCCAACCCCGCAAGGTCGGATAAGAGATATCACATTCTATGCTAGGGGCACGTACCAGCTTGCTTATTAGTGTAGATATAGTACTTATTGTTTGAAAAAAAAAAAAAACAGCGAAGTCTTGTAACCCATAACTTGCTTTAAACAGTAAAAATATAAAAGTTAGGAAAATTTAAATCTTTCAAAGCAGTAGTGGTAACACAACAAACAGTTACCTAGTAATAAACATTCCAAAGTAACAATGAAATTCTCAGAAGAAACCATTCTCAAATCCAATATTTATAATTCCAAAAATGTCAAAATTTCAATCTCAAAGTGAGAGTCCAAGTCTATGTGGAACAAATCAAAATCCTTATAGAGTTCAAGAAATAAATTAAATGTACTGAAATAAATAAGTTCCAAGCCCCACATAACAAACCTAGAGGCAGGAGATCTTCTCTCTAGATATAGGTACTCGAGATCCATAGCTAATAAACTTCAACCTACGCGAGTTAAAAATATCGCGCTGAGTATAAAACTCAATGGTACTCAACAATATGTATGCATTCACATAGCATAGAAGTATGGTCCATTGAAACCATACACAATATCGAAATGTCATGTACCATAACAAGTCGCATTCCCATACTATATCTCTATGCGAACACTTATAGTATAAACACATCCAAGTTTGCATCTCAAGAACCCACTTCAATCAATATGTATAAATAATAGCTTGTCTCATTAGCAATTCATGTATAAGTATTTCCATGTTGCTTGCAGTTAATAATCACATATCAATGTTAATTCACATATGTGATAACATCTAGTTCATGAAGGTAACTCAAGTATTAACATAATATCTTCACAATAAAAATCGTACAATAGAAGGACCTATCACTTTATCTGAGAATCTATCCATAGTATAAACATACATGTTACATTTTTTTGACAGTATCTTGCATAATAGATAATCATATTAATAATCATGTAAATAACTTGCACAATAAGTAATCATATACGAACAGATTGTAAGTAACTTGAATTATAAGTAATTAACCATTACAGATGTGCGAACCATATCATATTCATTAGTCTAGATATTTGGGCCTTAACAGTGACTCAGATAAAACAGAAGCAAAATAGGTAACAGTACGGTGTCTGATAATCGTCAGGCTAATACTGGCTAGTTAGCCTTTTAACAGTAGACTTATAAAGTCTTTCAAATATAGAGTCAGTAGAGTGCGTCCACTCATCCTAAAGACACCCACGTGTATGGCATATGATCATGGCGCAATCCAAATCGGAATTCATAGCATGCCTTATTTTTAGACATAGATAATCATATTCTAGCAACTATTCAACCAAGACCACAATAAGAGCCCATTAATTCTTTTTAGGTCAATCCAGTATAAATCAACTTCCAATTAACATCCACAACCAAAATGTCAAGCACTACACATAACAAGTAAGCGTATCTGATTGCAACTTGCTCATTAATCATAGAAGCTCTTAAGCTTGTTATAAATCCAAAACATCCATGCTCATATATTTTCACAAGTATTAATAATCTCACATTCGTAACATATATTGCTCAAGTAATTCAATTGAGATCCCAACAACTCACAAACATCTTAGCCCAACGTTATTCATGATGTCAAGTAGTAAGCGTACCTAGTCCGTAGCATTAAGCTTTCCAAAGCATAATACCAAATTGGTATTACCAAGTCATAAGCACACGCTTAATTCATGGTAGTATATAGGTTGAGCAAGTCAACATCATAATAACAAAATTGTAGGATAATATCTATCCACACATTATATTATGCAACCAAGCATAATATCATACATCAAGTATAGCTCATGCAATCTATAAAAAAAAAACAAGTCAAACATAGGTAAGAACATGGTTTGATGATCCTAAAACACTAGGGTACATGCTCCCTTCCTAAGCTGGTCATACATTTATCTCAAACTAGCATATAATCACATGTTGGTTCATTCAATTGCACATTCATACATCATTTAGGCTTAAATTCCCAATTAAGCTTCATCACTCAATTATAGTCCCTAATCATCTTGATTTCACTCAATACATGTATATTTATCTAACTAGTCACCGTATAATAAGGTATTTCAGCTTATAACATATGGAAGACCAATCAATCCCACCTTAGCTAAGTTCATTCCAACATGTAATCATGCAACGCATAGCATTAGATTTTAATAGACAAATAGAACAACCAAATCATCAAGTCATAACCAATTAATCAAATTCCCCACTTTGATTTCATAATCTAATACTGAACCTTAGTCAACTGAATTACCACATTCAAACTTTCACTTAAGCCTTAGATCATATTAACAAGTATAATTAAGTAGTAATTCTCAATTAAATTCAAGTAATCACGATACATACTTTATTTGTTTCTCTCTAATGTTTCTATGAGATTTTAGAAAGGAAACCACATAAAAAATACATTAGGTATGCATTTAGAATGTTTAGGCATCATTAAAAGGTCAAAAACACAAAGTAGCTTAGTGAGAGTCAAGAGAGTCCACAACTAGGCCGTGTTCTCTGCCGTGGCCGTGTCAGTAGGCTATGTCTCACAAGTCAAAAGACTACATGGCCTGGGCATGTTAGGCAACACGGTCGTGTAATCAATGTTTTCCAATTATGAGATTTCACTCTTTTAAAGCCTCTAGACATGCCAAATCAATTCGTCCTCATAAGAATCAAAGATTAACAAATAAAACTACATTCAAACATACCAAATAAGAGTAAAAGAGCTCAAAGAAAACTAATGTGACATTCATAACACTAACTTCAATCAATACAACCAAATTCATAAAATCCACCAAAATGTACTCATGATCACAAAAACACAAACATCACTCAAAGTAATCAAAGTAAACATATACTTGTAGAGCACTAACCTTAAACCACATAATAGCAAACCAAACTTCACAATTGTGCCTTCCATTTGCCCTTATCAACCTTAGAAGGTTCACCCTTCTCTATGGGCATCAAAAGCAAAAACAAAACGTAGACATCAACCATTAGGGATTTGAAATCTCTTAACAATAATGACTCCAATATCATAATCAAACTAGAAAACAACATACGAATTGCAAAACAGAAACTTACCTTGATTACGGAATGCCTTCTGTGATCACAGCCTAATTGCATCTTAATCTTCTAACTTCAATCACTATTCTAATGTTACTAACTCTCAATTTTCATATGATTGTAGATTCCAATGGTCAAAATCACAAAAATAGAAGAAGACCTGTCTATTTCTATTTTTTTTCTCTCTCTTGTGCGCGTGTGTGTGTGAGGAGGCGACACTCTCTTTTCAAAAGAGGGTGTTGGCCACTCTTTTTAATTTTAGGTTAAAATATATATTTTCTTTTTTTTTAAAAAAAAAACACAAAATGACCCGTAATTAAATAAGCCCACCTATTTTAAAACCCATTTAATAAAATACCCATAAATGAAATACCAATAATATAATTAAAACTATACATTAACAAATAATTCCTTAAATAATAAATGAGTAACAATAATAATCAATAAATCTTATCTGCAAATCAAATCCCAATAATTGACAATAAATACCAAATTAATTATTTCAATGCCCAAATCAAATCAATTTAGAAAAAATATTTTAAAATCAATTTAACACCATTCTCTCTCGCAATTCAAATATCTAGGTGTAATTAGAACCGTATCACGTTAAATTCCATAACTAGGCTTCCTAAGGCACAACCTCCCAATTCGCAATCCAGACTCCATTAAATGCATGAATAATGAAACATATAACATGTAATGCATGAATCACAATCTAGACAAAATAATTATGAAAATAAATTATTTGAATTGAAATTCATACCAATACCCGAAGTTGGTACCAATTAGCAATCTAGTATTCATTATTCATAATTCCAGAAATTAGGGCATTACACATCCATTTGGCATAAACTTAAGTAGTCAAGTTTGACTTTTCTACTTCAAAATGATAACTCATCAACTTCTCTCTCTTCTTTCTTCCATTTTCTCTCATTTCTCTACTTCTAAACTTCATCAAATCACCTAGTTAAAGCCTTGAAAGAGCAAACAAACACTAAGACTCAAGCTTAGGAGTAAGAATTTGAAGTTTTAGATTAAGGAATTTGAGTCTCTACCAAGAACAAGTAAGTTGTGATTTTTGAGTTTTGTGAATTAGTAAGTAGAATTCAAGGTTTAGACTTGTAATTGATGCATTAAATCATGCTCCATCTATTTCTTATTTCAATTTTTGATTTTAATGTGAATTTCTCTTACTTTGAAGAGGTTGTAGAACCCTTTACGAAAGGGAAGGAAAAAGCTAAAGATTAAGGCTTTCTAAACTCCTTCAAGCTTGTTTATAAGGTTAGTGCAATAATACCTCACTTCCCCTTTCATTTTCTTCAAGTTTCAAATTTTTAAGTTTTGAATGAATTTTGAGTTCTTGTTGATTTTGTTGGGGAATTGCTTAATTGGTTATTTTTACATCTTTTTCCATGTATTCTAAGCTTGATGAAATGCTTGATTGGGGAGAAGAACAACTCCTTTTCTTTTCCCATGGTTGGCTGAAACTCCCTAAGAGGAAGGCCTTTGGTTTTATTCTTTGTTTTTGATTCCTTTGATGGTAAATGTGCCTTTGAATGTGTTCCTTTAAGTGGGTGTGATTATTTTGAAAAGGAAACATCTTCCCTTTCTTTTCCAAGGTTTGCCGAACCTATGGTGGGTAAAGGGCACCTTGTTCTTTTTTATTTCTATGTTTGATTTCAACTCAAATGAGTTTGTTAATAAGTAAATTAGTGATGGTTAAAACCTCTTTATTGTATTTTAATGTTTAAGTATTTTTACAAGACTTAAAGAAGGCTTTAAATGAGCAAAAATGAATTTGTAAGGCTAAATGTGTGTTAGTAAAGGTTTTAATGTCTTAATTAAGTAATTTGATTTGAAATGTGGAGGTTTGA
>CANUEP010088015.1:0-37177 GCA_947857235.1 Jatropha podagrica
GACATACACTAAAGGTACTATGTCCCATGATATCATATATATGACTGATATATGGGGATAGCCACTAGTACAATATCCACCATATATAATTGGGGCATGTAAACAACATGATTATCATTCTTGTACTAACTCTATTACCTATCTACCATATAGATTAGATATCCCCAATAGACTATACTTTTATTCCCCCTGTTAATGCCATACTATATATGATTTGCTATTATATGGATATGCCATCCACTCTCCATTGTATATCATATTGTGGAATGCTATCATAACATAGGTACTATTGTCACTGATTATGGGCATAGTATACATCCATAGTGATATAAAAGAATATGATAACTAGTATATATGGCTACCATATATAGTATCATGTTGTTTACTAACATATCATGGAGAATAGTGACCATGTAGGTACGACAATATAGTGATATACTATATGGATATAATGACAATGGATTATTGATCATATGTACCCACTATTTCATATGGCCATGGGCATATGATATCACCATACTATACTATGTCTGGCATGATGTACAGGGAATATGTCTAATGACATATGTGTAATACTTATGGCATATAAAGCATCGTTTCCCATATGTGTAATAATTATCACATATGGTTGGGTATAGTCCATTGATACCACTCCACCACTATTAATGGTATTTATTAGGGGTACATTGTACATAATGGCGATTAGTGCATATTCATTAATTACACCGATATGACTATGACACTTATGCCCCATAATATGTGTATATCCTAGGGATATACATTACTTCTGATCCCAGCTTAATTCTAACTCACTCCTGTCCGATAAAACAACATGATATGTCTAATATAATGTCATTAGGGTGATATTATATCCTTAATACCTATCCAGGCTTCCCGACATTGAGTATGACTAATGGGTATATAAATTACTATAGGGTAATTAGAGTATCTGCAGTTGTTAAGAACTATATTAGATGGTATATGTAGATATAATGTAGTGATATTATCCAACCATATATTATGAATTGGGGTAAGAACTGTGTTATAATATAGGCATTATATCAGTTATAGTATATGGACTATTTAGGAGATTATCACCCTGCTGATACCACATATTAGGGAATGACATAATCATGATTATCACCATGATGGAATAATTGATTTAGTATGGTTCCCCTAGATTATTATATACCGTTGTACTAATATACTAGAAGCTGTGTATTACCTATGATATACCTTGGGAGTGGATAATCATATCATTTTCCATGAACAGGTTAGTACATCATACATAGTGAGTCCATATGATCTCAATATTGATACCCACTGGTAATATATCACTATATATCGCGGGTATGGCGATATAGGTGACAAACAATGCACTACTTTAATTATCAATTAGAGTGTACCAAATAAGCAAACACACCCTAACAATGTAATAGAAGCAATAGCAAGCTCAATCAATAATAAAGAAACTAGAATTTAAAAGATAATATTAGGATATAATGTATGAATTTAGCTTACTACAAAGCAAACCAAATATGGACCTAATTAATTCTACCCAAAACAAAGCAAGCAAGCAATCAAAGAAAAATCCAAAGGAAACAATGGTCAGAATAGAGCACGGGTGTGCTTGAGGTGAAGCACGGGCGTGCTGTATTAATCCCTATCTCAATGCAACCCAATTTAGGTAGGATTCTTAGATTTGACAAGGATTGTAGTAGATTTGCTCAATCTCAAAAGATATGGTTAACTAGTTCTTGTTATCTTATCCACAAGTAGTTAAGATAAGATTTTATCACAAGATTATAGTGGATAAACTAAATCCCATAAAATACGGTCAAATCCCTTAGGATTAGGAACAATCCCACAAAATATGGTCAAATCCTATTAAGGATTAGTTGTAAATAGAACTCTATTAGGAGTTGTAAATAGAACCCTATTAGGAGTTAGATTTCTAATAGGTTTATAGTATCATGTATGTATATATATATATATATATATATATGTGTGTGTGTGTCCCTATTGATGAATTAAAATAAGAAAATATTTTTCCATAATAAACTCACAATTATTAACCATAAAAAACGTGTCAATCAACAAATGCATCAACTGCCAATATCTTTCAGTTTGAGGTTTCCTGATGAAAAAAGATAACAATGACTAAAATGATGATTATATAATAACAGTAAAAAGATAGCCACCTTGCTGTATGACATGCCCATATAATCAATTCCATTCAGCCAATGGCTATGGAAACCAACAGCAACCATTTCAGCCCTTGAATAGAACTGATGTCCAACATTGATACCTGTCATTGAAACCCACAAATCACAACTTACAAACATGAAAAATAGATATTAAGAATCAATATTTATCAAACTTAACAATACACACTAAGACCTAACAAGTTCAAGCAAAAAAAAAAAAGTATAAAATAGCAAATGATGAAAAGAAGAATAGGAATAAAAGCATCAAACCTGCAAGATCACCGATTTTTTTCTCAGGGTACATAATAGCACTAGTCTCGAGCATCTGCACAAATTTTCATTTGAGGTGGGAAAAAGATGTTATTTCACAATTACAAACTTAGAAACACTAATATAAACAAACTTTTTTCCTTAAAGATGGTAAATTAATCGGTGATTGAACCAAGAAAAAAAAATTACACCATTACTACATATAACATTTAACTGAAAAGTTCAAGCTTAAAGCCGAACTCAAGAATTAAGTTTTTGTATCTTTAGCACACAGCCCAAGAAAGAAACAACTGAACTTGAATGTCTGGAGAAATAAAATCCTACCTCTAGCTTATGAAAAATTTAGATCATGCAGATGAGGTTGACCCAGATTCTGAACTCTAGATTTTCAAATCAAGGAGACTCTAATATCATATTAGAATAACACTCAACCTAAAAGCTCAATCTAATTATAATCACTGCATCTTTAACTGACATCCAAACTCCGAAGACAATTGTCAGACCAAAATTGATAGTCTGATGATATGTAGCTCATAATGAAAGAGGCTCCATCCAAGTGTGATGGATAATAGAAGCCAATATCAGGAATAACATTAGAATTAGAAACTTTGAAAAGAAAAACACAGTCAACAGCAACCTATGATGTTATATGTAAACACAAGAGGGAGGAACCATCAAGATATTTCAATTCATGTCAAACTTAGACAAGTAGTCAGAAACAACAGAACCATATTGAATTATTAATGAAAGTTTGACCTTCTACAACATTATAGAAATGGCTAAGATTTGAAACAATGAATCTTCGCTTACCTTGGATATTGCCTTCAAATCAGGACGCTTGGCCTTTTTCTTAGCATCAACTTTAGTTGCATTTCCTTTCTGCACAAATTTATAAACCAGCTTAATACAGAAAGAAAAATGGCTCAAGAGAACATATCAACATTCAAGTTGCCATAATACTTACTGTAGCACAACCACATTCGATTAACATTACATAATTGAGTCAAAAATTTAAAATTGGAAAAAAAAAAATCAGTGTACCAGCACAAAAATCCATTTCAAACTTCATTAGGTATCCAAGTCAAATAAGCAGATCTCAAGGGCTGTAACATGCACCTAGCCAAATCAAAATGCTCATACATATGGCTAGAACTTGGTTCTCCTTTCCATTCCAGGATTGGATATATCACAATAATAAAATCAACATATGGATACAACACAAACATCTTTTTCTCATTAGATTTCTTCAGCCAATAGGAAAAATTTCATCCAGAAACAAAAAGAATAACAGCAACTAAGCCTTAATCCCAAAGTAGTTGGGGTCAGCCAAGTGAATCCATGATTTCCATTCCACTCTGTTCATAACTAAGTCCATACTAATATCAAGAAGTAGTAGATCTTTTGAGACAACTTCCCCTCACGTGATTTTACGTCCACTCTTCCCTTTTAACATATTCCATTATCAAAGTAGCGCACTTATGAGCTGGGACACATGGAGGTCTATGTAGAACATGATCAAACCACCTCAGATGCTCTCATCTTATTTTATCCCAAGGTGTATTAGTTGTGGCTTTAATTTGTAGAATCCGATCATTTCTAATCTTATCCAATCTTGTATAATCACATCCATCTTAACATCTACATTTTTCCAACATTCACCTTGGGAATATGTTAGATTTTAGTAGCCTAAAATTTACTCCCATATAACATCATTGGTCTCACCATTGTTCTACACTTTGTTAGAACAGAAATAAAAAATTTTAACATCATTTTACGACACTCTAATCAGATCTTAATGCAGCTCTTCATATTATCACTTGACAGATTGCAGATTAACCAATAATAATTTGTACCGCTTAAATTACAAAGAGAGAAGCCATAAATGGCCACCAAAGATTTGAAAATAAAATAAAAGTAAGGCTGACGAATAAGAAAACAAATTTAACCACAACGAGAAATCAAATTCTAACCTTCGATTTTTTACTTTTGGCAGCCTTTTTTTTATCAACCTTTTCTTTTTGGCACCTCGTCTCCTCTTCCTATTCAACAAAAAGACGTCAAAAAATAAAATAAAAATAAAAATAAAAACAAAATCAAAATCTTGCACAAGGATGGGATTCTGCCAAGCATATAAGTCAGAAAATAGAACGAGAAGAAAATATTATTAAACCCACAAGCGTCAAACCCGTCCAGGCTCTACGAAGAGATGATCAAATTATTGAAAGAAAAAAAAAATCCATTTGCAACAGATGACTTCTGCACATAAGAAACAAACCTGAACAAAATGGAGATAATGCTTGTTAAACAACCTCAAAGTCTCCTTAACCCTAGCATATACACTTTTCTCTGTAACACAACTGACACCACCAGTAACACCCTCACTACCACCAACAACCCCATTTTGCCCTCCATTACTCAAATTCACAACTTCGCCAGCAGGCTTTACCACTCCATTGACTGTCTTCTCAAGTACAACCTCCTCAGTCACATTCTCAACATTTACTCTTCTTCTAGTATACACATTAGTCCTCTTCTTACTATCACCACTACCCTCATTCTGATCTAACAACTCCACTCTTTTCCTCACCAATTTCTCCTTCTCGGCTCTCAGTTTCGTTGACTGTATTCTCGCACTCACTCTTCTTCGTGTAGACACTACTGCAGCCTCTATTTTCCCTTTTGGACTACTATTTTCACTGTTATCTAAACAATGTAAAGACTGAACCACCATTTTTGCTCAAATCTAACGAAGAAGAGAAGCAATGAAACGACTACAGAGAGAAGATCTGTAATACGAAGAGGATTTAGGGTTTCATTAGGAGGAAATGACGAGCTAGGGACGAAGAAGGCAGAGGAAAGAGAGCTTTTGTTGTGTTTTTTTTCCTTTTTTTTTGAATTTCAGAGCTCTGACGTCGAGACAAGCAGGATGGATTGATTTTGATTTGATAAAACTTTATTTTTGTAGGCCTTAATATTTGACATTTGCGCTTTTGCCCGGTTTTTGTGGATTTTTTATCTCCCTCGTAATTTGTTCGCTTTGCTCTTTTATTGTCTTGGTGTGGTGTGATGTGGCGAGATTCGTGTTATAGTGTAAGTATTTGTTGGAAACAGGGGTAGCCATATTACGGTTTCTGGAATCGAATTTACAGGTTAGGAATTGATTGGAATTAAAATTGAAATCAATAAAAATTGGAATCCACCTAAATCAGAATTGAAACTGGTGGCTTGCGTTCTAGATCTGATTTCACCATTTTTTGGAACTGAATTAGCAGTTCTAAAAACCGACCGCGATTTAGACAATTCCAATTAATTTAAATAACTTTTTTTTATTTTTTCTAAATATTTTTTTTGAAATTTTTAAATTAATTGTTATAATAACTATATAACGGCTAGTTTTAAGAATATTTATACAAAATTGATTTTTTGTATTTACTATAAATATATTTTTTATTTAAAAAAAAGTTAAGTTTAAACTTTTTTAAAAAAAGATTAAGTTCAAGACTTTTTCAAAAAAATAAAATAAATTCAAGCTTTTTTAAAAAAATAAATAAATTAAGTTAAAGCCTTTTTTAATATTTCTTTAAGTTTTTTTCTAAAAGTTATTCCATATATTTTTAAATTTTAAATTTTCAAAAAAGAAAATGTTTTTAAAATTTTGATTTTATAATTATGCGATTCGCTGAATAATTCATCAAAGAACCGATCGAAATCGTCAATTTAAAACCGTTAAAAAATTAAAATTGAAATTATAACCATTCAATTTTAAACCATATCTCAATTTTAAATTTAATACATTGTTCCGGAATCATAATCATTCCTATTTAAAAGGATAAAGGAGTATAATTTAATATATTTGATATTAGGTAAGTTTAGTGGTAAAGTTAATGATTACCTGTGATAATTTAAAGAATTTAGCTATGAATCATATTTACAACTTAAACTAAGGTGAATAAATTGATTTTTTTAATTAAAAATCAAATCAAAATCAATTAATTTTGGTCAAATTTGAACAGTGTACGAATTTCTTTTAAACCCAATAAACTTAGCTCAAAATAAAATTAAATTGATTAAAAACATAGTTTCAAAGAATTGACAATTTAGAAAATAAATTATTATATGACAGCTGTGGGATTTGAACCCACGCCCTTTCGGACCAGAGCCTAAATCTGGCGCCTTAGACCACTCGGCCAAACTGTCAGTTGATATTTACAATTGATCCAATATACTTGACAATATCTTCTTCTTTAATATCACTACCAAAGACAACAATAACCATTTCCTTTTTCCTTTTTTTTGGCTTCTTTTCATTCTTCTTTGGTGCCTGCGGTAGAGATCTACGGTATTTGGCCCCCTTTAGGGATTTGGGTCTTAGCAACTGGCTTTCATAATTTTCTTGTGATTATAGATACTCTTTTTTTTATCATATGTGGTATTCGCCAATATCTTAGTCATCTGCAGGTGCTATAGCCAAATTGATTGCAAAAAAGGGAAAATCAGCCACATTAAAATTACTTTATGGAGAAGTTCGTTTAATATTCAAAAACTGCTCAGCAACAATCGGATAAGTAGATTATATTGGAAAGTTGGTTTATGATTATAAAGCCAAAACTACTTAAACCGACCTAATATATAATTTTAAGACAATGATTTGTTGGCAAAATTATAGTTGTTAACTGTTCTAGTAATATTTTTTTATAAAATACTAAAAGTTAAAATGTCAGATGAATTAAATTTTTTCATAATATTAGTCTAACTTTTAAAAGTTAATCCAAACGTTATATTAACAAATAATTTTTTATCACCGCTTGGCTTTTTAACTAAACTCTATTTAAAAAGGTACCACTGAATACATCTTTTATCTAGTCAAAATATTAAATGTCATTTAAAAAACTGTTATGAAACACTGCCTTTATTAGTTTTTAATCTCCCTAGCAAATTTCTCTCTTTGCTCTTCTACTTCTCAATACTGAGTGGCGAGATTCGTGATTTGCGTGAGTAAATTTTGGAAGGACAAGGGATTATGGACTTCATAACGATTGATTTTTATACAGAAAATCATTTTGTTTTCAATTTTAATTCGGTTATCATATATAAATAACCTAATTTACCTTTAAATTAAAATTAATTGATTTAGTTGAATTAATCAAATCCAAATCGAATTAATTCGATTGTATATTATTCAATTATAGATCCATTTACCATAAAAATGCATTCAATTAGAATGAAATTAATATAATTTAATTGATTTGAATATCTATTACAATTCGATACAAAATTATTTTTTATGAAATTAGCATTATGAATTTGGTTTATATAAATTTTAAAAACCGAATGATACATTACAGATTTTATGTTTGCATAAATTTAATACAAAGTTGTTAAATTATTATTTAGTCCTTAAAATTTGAAATTAAGTAATTAAATACATTAAAATGTTTTTAAAAATATTATTTTAATCATTAAATATTAATAAAAAAGCTAAAGTGCCCTCTCATCTTTATTTGGTCCCTCAGTTTGTGAAGTCAGCTCCACTAACAATCATGTCAAAATCCACTGTCTGAAAATCTACAAATAGCGAGCAATATCAACAGATTTTGAACGTTTCGAAGAGCACAAAAGGAATGTCTTCAATCACTTTTGCTTCCTCGAAGACCTTGTTTGGAAATTGAAATTTTCTTTTTTGAAAATAGAATATGTGAGAAAAATACTAAGGGTAAGGATTTTCCCTTATTTAGAAAATAATATTAAAAAATGGAACATAATTTTCTCCTGGACTGCATAGTTAGAATATTTTTAAAATTAAAGAGAAAATGATAAATAAATTGCAAAAATTACATTATTTAATATGGAATATAATTTATTTTTACCCATTTTTCTTCTTTTTCCGTCCAAATACAAAGGGATAAAATAACATATAAAAAATCATTTAATAATACCTCATTATTTTCTTCTACTATTTTCCTTCTTTCCCTTTCTTTCCATATAATATAATAATGTCTGAGATCCTTCTCTGACAATTTTGGTTAATAATTGATTTTTTTAAGGTAATTATATAATAGTGTCTGATTTTTTTAATTTTTACTATTTTGATATGTAAATGTAAAAATATTTTCAATCGAGTATTTGAAGTATTAAAAAAATTTGTAATAAATTGTATAGCATATTAATTTGACTTGCCATAATTAACACTCCATTTGGTATAAAATAATTCAAAATATAAAATTTATTTATAAATTAAAATTTTATTTGCTTTTATTTTCTAAAAAACCCTTAGCGTAATAAATTCAGAAGGCTAAAAAAACGATACTCTTGTCGTAAAGCTTTATTGTTTTAGTTTGAATTCAGTTCATGAACTGTGAATTTGTTTAGCGGAATAAAAATGTTATATTTGACTTTTTGGATTAATTTTGTCCATAAACTTATATAGAATGATTAAAAATGTATGATTTCACTTTTTAAATTAATTTAACTCATTTAAAATGATTAAAAAATTATATTTGATATTTTGAGTTAATTTAACTTTTAATTTTTCATTATACTTAAAATATAAAAATCATTATATATACATTTATTAAAACTATAATGATGATCGAATTGATTAATTTATTAAAAAATAAATAAATTATAAAACAAAAAATAATATATGAAATATACTGTATCATCTCTCTTTACTTTGACGAATGGTTTTAAATTTATAAATATAAATTAATTTAAACATTTTAAAATTAATATCTATTAGTAGGTTATCATTTACAAAATTTATATATTTTTCATATTAAATAAATTAAAATTATAATGCATGTTTATAAATTTATTATATTATAAGAAATTATATTTTTATGAATTTTAAATTTATATTTATAAGCATTAAAAAAAAACTAAGTGATTTTAGTGTGTAAAAAAAGAATAAAAAATCAATCGTGTTAAATTTAATTTATAAAAATTAAAATAAATTTTAAAAAATTAGCCAAAAAATCAAATCTGCCATTTTTAATATTGTTAAATAAATTCATAAATTAAATTCAACTTCATGCCATTTTTAATGTTCATTGGAAATCTTACAACTTCATTAATATACATTGGAAATCATTCATTCATTAGAAATCCATAAACGTATACTGCATTAATGTTCATTGGGAATCGTATCAATTCATTTATTTCGTTTTTTATCTATTGAATTTTAAATGTCATCCTTCTCAAAAAAAAAAAAAAAAAAATGTCTCTTCATTTTAGGAGCAAATTAATGGAAACAAATTGTTAAAATTAGAGTAATTTAATTAAAATAAAGAGTATTATAATTTTGGTGATTTAATTGCTTATTTAATTATTATACTAATAAATAAAATTCGACAGATGAAGTATCTTATATTAATGTTACTTGGAATTAATTTTAGTTTATTGTTAGTGATATTTGAGAATTTTGATTTATAGTGAATATTTTGATGATAGTTAATATAAGGATAAATATTTGATAGAATTGATTAATATATATGTGGTGAGTTAAATAGATAATATTATTGAGAAATTATTATTATTATTATTGTTGGTGTTAAATTATAATTTGGAGTATAAATATATTTTATGGTAAAATAAATGGAATTGATATATAAACTAAATAGAAAATAAGTGGATGAATTAATTGCTGATAAATAGTAAGGTCATATAATGAATTAATAAAAATATATAATTGAGGATTTTTGAATTAAAAATTTATTATAGTTATAGAGTTTATTATAATTATTATTTGAATAATAGTTTAGTATACAATATGGTTATCTTAAAAAGCTGGGTTATATTAAAATAGGTGGACAGTTATATTTTTGTGAAAATAATATTTTAATAAATATAAGAATTTAGTTAGAAAAATAAAATAAACAAATAGGGTTACTAACTTAATTAATTAATTTATTAATTAAAAGAATCGTTTATCTGATTATATTTTTCCTATCATATACATCTTTTAAATTAGTCATGTTTCTCTACTGCTTCTCCAAATCAGAATTCAGGACAGACCTGAATTATTCTACGGTCATGAGTAATAATAAATTGTGCACACCATCCTGCATACATGCATTTCATATGTGTACCATATATTCTTTATATCAATCAAAATAATCATGAATCATTCTATATTTCTATTGTTATATTGATATCTTTTATTTTTCAAATATAATATTCTAATTTTATAATCTCGGTCTTTGATATATAATATTTTAATTCTATAAATTTATATAATTTTTACCCTTGATTACATTCATATGTTGCATTTATTGTATTGATTATATTTGGTAACTAATTACGATGTGAAAATAATGTGCTTTATATCTAGGTGAAAATTGGGACGACGTATGTCACTATGGGTCAATAGGCCTGGTATAGGGGATCGGCTCCCCGTTATATATATATATTATTATAATGGAAATTTGCCGGGGGTCAATAAGTGGATTTGTGACCTCACAGACCAACTTCCACATGTTGTGAATATTTGAATGTGATTTGTTTGAAGATGCTGATGTTGTGTCATGTGCTTGTGAAAAAATATTTATTTTATATATTGTGAAAGCATACTGAATGTGTGAATTTGTATTATTTATTATTATTCACTGAGTTCAGGAAAACCCACTCCTTTTCATAAACATTTTTCAGGAAGTAAAAGTATCGTTGGTTTATAAGACTCTGCTTAAGACAACTATTCACGGTTTTAAATCGTGACACCCAAAGGTCAATAAAATACAAAATATATAAATGGTTTTACAGCGAAAGTAATGAGAACTCGTGTTAAATTTCCTTCGACTCATAATTCTTGTCATATTTTTTTAGAAATAAATAAAATATTTAAAGTCCATTATTTTACTACTGTTTAATGTGCTTCTTTCTCGATAAATATATTAAACAAATTATTATATCAGATTTTGGTATAAACAAAAATTAAAATATTAACTTTCAATCTAAACAGTTATATATTGCTAATTTCCTTGATTATTGGATAAATAATTAATTATAATTTGATTAATTTCAATAACAACTTAATATGGACCTTTAATTTAATACAATGTACATATATATAAAAGCAAACAAAGCAGAAATTATAATTTAACTATATTAATCAAATTTTACTAATCCATCTATAAGTCAGACCAAAAAATTACCCTCTTCCTCTCACAAGGATAAATTTATTTTCCATTTTCATTTGTCTCATATTATAGGCTATTTTTCGTGTTATCAATGTATATTTTTTTTTTATTGAAGTTGGCATTTAAGATTAATGTAGGGGGTATAAAAGGAAAATACAGATGAAATTTTCTTTTCAAATTATATTAACTAATTTTCTTTATTTGTATAAAAATAAAATTAAAATAAGCTTGTTTTGTTGGTTTGGACTGGAGAGAGAAAAATAGAGAAAGGAGCATTAAAAGATAAATTCTATTATAAATCAAATTTGAAGGGGAGAGGAAGAGTTAGTCACGTAGAAGAGCAAAAATACGTTTTTTCATAAGAAAAACAGTTGGAAGCATGATTTTATTATTATAAAAGAAAACTATGTAGAACAACTTAAAAACCCATTAAAAATAAATTTCAACATAAAATTATATTTTCCAGTTTTTTTGGAAAACTACTTCAGTTATTTTTCAATGACTAAACGACACAGTGTTGTGATCTCAGTCTAAAATCCAACCAAACGCAAAATTAGGATCTGTCAAACCGAACCGGACCGTTTTAACCAAATTTCCAAATCAATGCAGTTCAATTCAGTTTTCTGTTAAAATAAAATGTTCTCCCCTTATGAAAAACTTCAAAATAATAACTACAGCTGATAAAAACATCTGCCATTGCCATTCTTTAACTAGCCTAGTAATGTTGACATAATCTGCAAGTGACATACATCTCAAATAACTAATAATACAATGAATAACTCCCTACATTATGTATGGCAAAACTTTTGCCTAAGAACAAGGGAGCGGAAATTTTCTCGTCCAAAATTGCAGATTACAAGCCAACATGCAGCTCAGAACACTCTTCTGGTGGTGGATAGTCGGTATGGCCATCGTGATCTTCTATGCTAGCTGCCATAGGTAAAGATGGGTGTAACCCTGGTTGGGGGAATAGCAGCTTTAAGCGAAAAGCATCAACACCATTCAGATAGTAACGGAATAGCCGTTTTGCTCTAATAAACCCGAGACGGCCGTATAAAGCAAGTGCTCCTTTGTTAGTAACTTCTGCTTCTAATGTCACCTTCAGAAAATAAATAGGTATTTAACAGCTGGGAGAAGAAAATCAATATAGATTCTGCAACTAGTTTAAAAATGAAGTTTTGTTAAGCACCGTGAGCTAAATTCTCATCCTCCTCTTGCAAAAGAAAATGACATGCAGGAAAATAAGACAAGAAGTTGAAGCATTAGATCATTCTCAAGGAAAATAAGAAAATCTCAGCAAAATTTAGCTGCAGCGCCCCATGGAGGCATTAAATTATTGACTAAAGAACATTTATGATAAAACTTCATCATTACTGATGAAGCCAATCCTTTAAGTCTAAACTGGCAGCTTTACTCCTTTAATCGCTAAAACTTGAGGAAAATTGGTTAAAAGCCAAACTTCTCACACTTGAGACACCCCATTCACTCTTTCTTGCAAGTATTTTCATTCAGATCTGAGCTAAGAAGCAGTAGCAGAAATGCTAATCTACCAGTAAATTTCATGCCTTATTGCTCATGGATGGCACCAGAAAAGGGGGAAAAAGTGAATATCATTCCTGGGACAGTACTCAGTGTGCCATACTAATTTTTGTGTTAACTTCCTTGAAATATGATGCTACCATTCCTTCAAAGACAAAATTTTACAATTTTCATGTAATAATGATGAGAAAAAAAATTTTCCAGCAGATTTGCGTTCAGCCCCATTTAGAGAACTAGCTCAAGTCCCTGATTAGGCAGCACGCATGTTGGCAAATTAAAAGAGTTTATTAATTGTATCGATTGTTAAGTAAGGATACATCTAGGTAACCAGATTAATACATCTAATGCAATCAGGAACAAGATGAGAGATTAAGCAGATCCAATGTGCAAAAGTTATAACAGAGAAATAAATGATAAAAATGAAGTCGATATCATCCCTATTTTGAAGTTATTGGAACAAAAATAAAGAAAGGAAAGAACAACACAACAAGAAAACTGAGTCCCGCTTGAAAATTAACGCTCGAAAAATAGAAAGAGCAACATAGCATTTGTTGCACTTGTATCATGGGGATGCAGAGTAATGATCAGCGAAAGGGAGGACAAATTTTAACAAAAAGGGAAAACCATAAAACCAAAAGTTTGACAGCATACCTCTTCACATCCTGATTCCATCATCACTTTAATAGATCTGGTAACAAGTTCAGAGGCTGCAATTTGAAAAATACATAAACAGAGTTAGAAAAACACAGTCTTCATGCCACCAGAAAGAATGCAAATGAAAGATGAGAATTCTGTGCTACAATGAAATCAAATAATGTATGCTAAAATCCACAATAAAGAATAACAATTTATAATCATCAATTAAGATAATGAAACGAGAGAGGAAGAGGGAGATACCAATGCCTCTTCCTCGATAAGGTTTAATGACAACTAACATAGCAATGTATCCCCTAAACGTTGTATTCCTGTGCTCGCCCATTTTGCAAACCACAGTTCCAACGCATTTACCTTTATGAAATGCCTAAAGAACACATCAACAACCACAAAATTGCAATAACCATAGAAATCCAAAGCCTAATAGATACAAAGAAAGAAATAGAAGTATACCAGAAACGATAGTTGAGGCCATAGATAAACAAAGTAACGATAAGTGAAAATTGAATAAGGCTCACTGAGTTCTTGATCAACGAGGCCCATAATTAACGGTAAGTGGTGTTCGCCGCCGTAGCTTACGTATTCTATCTCCGATGCATCGAATTCTGCTTTTTTCTCCCTTTCTTCTCCCTCTAATTCATTGCTTTTTTCCATTGTTATCGTGGTTGTTTCTCCCTTTCGCTCGACGGTGTTGTGCGACGGCGAGGCGAAATTGGTAGCAATTGGGACGCGCCACGGTGGCTGTCCAGCGCGTATGGTAACTCTTAAGGCGCTGTATCATATCCATTCATTCGGATTCGGGTTAGGTCTGTAGGCCCATTATCAAGGTAAAGAAGGCTGAGGACCAAGTTGTAATTGATCACAGTTCCAGCCCAAATTAAACTAACCCTATTCTGAGTTTCTTCTACTTCACTGACCCTCTCGCCGTCTTTCCACCGATAAAACCAACATATTCATCGTTGTTACTTTCTTTCTGTCTTCATCTAACACTCGATCTAGCCAGTTGAATAGAGAGATAGTTAGCATATACAATGGCTTCCAGAGTGATCACACGCAAGCTTTCCTCCAAACTTTTGAAGCCCTCCTATTCTTCCACCATTTCCTCTCAATTTGTCCCCCAACACACCAACTTTGAATCCCTTGCTCGTTACACCAATTCCATTTTCATTCGACAAACAGAATCGGTAAACCCCAATTTTTATTTCTCCAATTTGACTTCAACCCGTCATAATCACGTCTCTATTTTTGAATCCCAAGCTCTAATACGGCCAAAGTCGGCAAATTTCAATCACAATTTCCTTCAATCGTATATAAATTCTGCTGCAAAATCCAACAACCACGACTTTATTAGGTCAACTGTAGAGAAGCCCAGAATTTTTTCTTCATCAACATTTGATGGAGAGAAATCCCAAATCCCTGATTTGAAGCTAAAGGAGACAACTTTAACAAGTGCTCTTTTAAAGAATCAAAAACCTAGAAAATTTTCATGCTCGGATTCATCTTCTGATACTGGAAAACGCCAAAATCCAAGTGAATATCCAAGCAAGATTCCGAATTTCAAGCACCAAGAGATAGAGGGACCCACTGTAGAAAGAGACCTATCAGCTTTGGCCAATGAGACTAGAGAGGTACTAGAAAAGATGATGAAGAACATATATGGTCTCAGCAAAGTAATAGCTCTAATGGCAATTGTTCAACTTGGACTTGGAGCTTGGATTTCTCATGTTACTAAAGCAAGTCCAATAACAGAAGTATCAATTCAAAATGTTTTCGCTTTTGGGTTTACTTTTACGCTTGCTTTTTTGTTGAGGCAATGTCTGAAACCAATGTACTTCTTTAAGAAGATGGAGGAGCAAGGCAGGTTACAGATTCTTACTCTGACCCTACAAGTTGCTAAAAATTTGAATATCTTCTTTGTAAGGGTTCGTAATGTCTCTGTCTTGTGTATTGTAGGTATGTCAGTTGGATTATTGTTCAATTTGCTATCAAGATGATAGTGTCAGTGTAAATACGATTACAATAACATGCCTATTTTTGTTGAAATGAGAAATGTATGAGATAAGAATTGGGTCTGAGATCAGAATGAACCAAAATATGCCAATTCGAGGAACCAGAAAGTAGTAATAAAAATCCAATTGCTAATTGAGCTCCGAAACACTTTAAGCGTCTGTATTTAACTTTCAGGAGAATTGAATTTGCTCAACCCTGCACTTGGTAAGATACAATTCCAAATTCTAAATGCACAAACAAAAGCAAGTTACTCTTTATATATCACGTATCTCGTACAGCTTGACTACGCAGCTATAGTCCCTTGATCTTACAACCAGCCCCAAGAACCCAAATATATTTGCTAAAAGAGGAATTCTCCTAAGGATATTCACCAATTCAAAGCGTCCTCTACCATTTACAGGAGCAATTCTCTTAAGAGCAACAGAATCTGCCTCAGTATCAGAATGTATGCTGCGAATCATATTTGGACATTTCAATGCAATCTGGCAAAGTTAATAGTCACAACAGTTCAGCCATGGGCACAGTTCAATGCAATCATGGATATTTGAATTGTTTGATTAAGTGGCACCTGAATTCCCGTCAGGCTTAGGCACAGTTCGGACATAGGTTAGAATTGTTTCATTAAGTGGTACTTCAACGTTATCCAATGAACCTATGCAAATTACAATAGAATACATAATACCATTAAGAAAGGGGAACAATGCCACTCCAGAACTACAATTTAATGTGTACATATAATTACATTGCTAACAAAAAATGGTTCGAGAATCAGCATCCTGTAATGGACACCAGTAGTATAAGAACCCCGCATAATCCTAACAAAGCCCATAATACTGCAAGTGCAGGAAAAAGGAAAAAAAAAAAAAAGGTCCAAGAGACAAGGAATGTAAAATGAATCGTTGATCAGAAAATAACTACTGGATTGAAGTATTCAAGTGACATTGCTGTCAATTATATGTATGCAATTAAAAACTACCGCCAAAAGCACGTCCAAGAGTTTTTGGATCCACAGGAACAAAAGGTACTGTCTTTCTGAGATTCTTTGTCTGTATCAGTATCTGGTTTTGCGTTTTTAACATCATTCTCTAAGATAGCAATGAATACTCAGAATGAATAAAAATGGCAAATGACACCATACAAAATTGAAAGGAAGAATAAGGTGTACAGGCAAAAATAAGACTATCTTACATTTCCTTGATCGACTATGAAAGGATTTCTATTCTCCTTCGCTCCTTACCAGCATAATCATGTCTCTGAAGGGAAGGTTGATTGCGCGGGTCTTCTCTGAAATTTGGTTAAGTCTTCCTGTTCTTCATCTTCAAGAGCTGCATCTCCAATGTCTCTAACTTGTTCAATGGAATCTGACACATCCATTTTCACGACCACGCCAGTCAAAAACACTTCTTGCAGACTTAACTGTCACATCTTTGGCCGCTTCTTGCACAGCTTTAATTACAGAAGCCATGGAATTTGGAACTCTAGCAATCGATTGAATCCTCCAAGGGAGGACGATCGATTATTGATTAATTCTCCAGCAGCTGTAGTCACCACATAACTTGACAATTTTAGCTATAGCAATTCTTGAAAATGTATAATGAGAATCTGCTTCATTGCATGGTCCGTAGGGACCGGGGGAGAGAAATTATGACAAACAAGAGGAAAACAAGGATGGATAAATTAGTTGGATCTTGTTTCCATGTCAATAGAGTTCCATGCTATGCGATGGGCTAAAATGGGTCCAACCGAGCCATAGACCTAATTAAGGGCGAAGCCGATACTTTAAATTAAGAAGACAAATCTTTAAGTAATTAAATTTTTTATTTTCTGTGGGTGTGTCATTAGACTTAAACCTTATATACAAACCCTAATTGTATAGTGATCTCAGACAAAGACTTTCCTCTAAACTCTTAAAAGTCAAAATTTTTTAATATTAAGAAGCATATGATATTTAAATTTCTAAGGGATGTTAATATCACCAATCCAATGAATTTATAAAATGTTGTGTGCAATACACCAAACAAGATAAACTTCATTACTTAGCAACAACAAAACCAAGCTTTTTTGGTTAAATTCTTCCTATTCTTCTTCTTCTACAGCTGCATCTCCAATGTCTCTAACTTGTTCAGTTGTATCTTAGACATCACATCCATTTCAATGCCAAGACCATCAAATATACTCCTTGCAGATTTAATCGCTGCGTATTTGGCTGCTTTTTGCACAGCTTTAATTGCTACGTATGGATCTTATTTCCATATCAATAGAGAAGCCATGCTATGCTTTGGGTTAAAATGGGTTCAACTGAGCCTAAGAGTTAAAAATGATCATTTTTAACCCAATAATTCTAATTCATGACATGATAGTAAAGATAAAGAAAAAGGTCCATTGGCCAAGCTCGAAGCCTGTGATGCCATAAATTAGAATTGATTTAAATACGATTAACTTTACTTATAACTGATCCTAAATTAGGCTGAAACCAGTATATTAAATTAAAAGGGTGATGCTTTAAATAATAAAATCTTGATTCGTAGTAGTTTCGCGATTCGTCCTAAGCCTTGTATATAAACTCTTCAATCTGAGATTTTGATAAAATTGCTTAGGACATTCACCAATTCTGGTACATGTCCTCCACCACATACAGAACAATGGTTCTCTTGAGACAAAACGTTTGCTACAGTCAAGATTTGGACATTTCTATGCAATCTGATGCAGTTATAATCCCATCATTTCGACCGTTGGAAAATTTGAATTGTTTGATTAACTGCTACCTGAATTCCCATCATGCTTAGTCTCAGTTCGAACATATAGATGACAATGCACAAAGTGAGCGCTTTAAATTAAAAAAGGCACAAACCATAGCCCATTTTCGCACAGTCTTTCCTTTTATGTTGTGTGCAAGACACAAAACGAGATAATCTTCCCTATGTAACCACCTACTAAACCAAGCTTGCAAGCCAACAATTTCCTACACACAGTTGCTTTTGGAGGCTAAACCAAAGCTTGCCAAACTCAATCCCTATATATTCATACATTTTGTTTATATATACATTTAACTAACCTTATCAAGTAATATATGAACATACATTTATCACGTTTAAATCGAAGTGATGGTACAAAAGGATACCTGACTTTAACCTGCAGCAATAAAAACCCTACAACTAACCCTACGCTCTGTCTTGTTCTTGTTCTCTTCTCTGCCTGCCTTTCTCTTTTCTCTCTCTATCCCCCGTTCTTACTTTTGTATATCTCTTCCTCCAACAGTTAATTACAGAGAGAGCCTTAATCATATAAATATGGCTGCGGATCACACTTCACAGATGCCTGAATCTCTTGCAATAGATCACCATGGACATGGAATCAACACTACAGGATCAAGGTAAGTTAATTACTATAATTCATCTTTATGCATTATATTCTTTAAAGCGAAAATCTTATTTCCATTTTTTCTTGAATATATGCACATCTTTTCAAAGAAATTAAACAACTGTTTTACAGTTTTGAAATCTTAGTTGCATACTGATAAAGCAAGAAGGAGCTTTTCAAAGTTAAAAAAATACAATTGCCTAATCATTCAAATATTTACCAACTCTCAAATTAGATATTCAGGAGTGTAAACAAATCTAACGGAATTGAGTTTTTAAAAAGTTTGTATACAATATCAAATATTTACCAATTCCTGAAAAGACATCAGTATTTTTTTTCATGCATTGAATGTATATCCATTTGATATAAGGCTGCAGATTCTTGCTTGAAGATTAGAGAAAGCATGAGACAAATTATATATATAACGTGTGTGCTGGAAGGTTTGACACGGCAGAAATATATACGACATGTTTTCCATAATCTGTGTGCTGTTTCGAAGGGAGCATAAACCAAAAAATTACCAAGAAAATTTATGCGTCTATTTACCTACAGAGAACAATTTTCTGTTTTTTATTTTTTTCTATTTTCTGAAAAAAAAAACAGTTTTCTTAAAAAATAAAAACTAAGAATTAGAAAATGGAAAATGTGTTCACCTAATAATAATAAAAGAAAATCATATTTTAATTTAAATTCACAGAAATTTTTCATAACTTTCATAATTAAAAAGCAATAAAATATTATAAAATAAATTTAAAAATCTTGTATGTAAAATTTTTTAAATTTTTATTATTGATTATTTATAATAACAATATTATTCTTCTATCATTTTGTACATTTTTTAAAAAAATAAAAGATATAATGTATTTGTTGTAATAATAATAATATTTGTTATGTATCAAAACATAATATAAATTTTTATGTTATTTAAATATTTTTATCTTTTCAATAAAAATGTTTTATCGAAAAAAATTATTTATAAATATTATAATTTTAATATGAATAAAATATCATTTTTTAAAAATTGAAAAACAATCGAAAAACATAACTTTCATTATAAAAAAAAATTTTAGAAAACAACTTTAAATAGAAAATTGACTGATTTGAATATAAAACTCTGCTTTTCAATTTTCTTTAAAACATTTTTTAGAGAACTACTCCAGATTTTTATATATGAACAAACCCTATATTTTTCAATTGGAAGCAGAAAAATAATTTATACTTCGAAATAAAATTTTAATTTTTCATTTCATAAATAAGAAATTAATCCAAGTTCTTTTCATAAGTAAAATTTACCTTTTCATTTCATTTCATAAAATTTTACATTTTTCTCTCTCGTGCATGTTTCTAATAAAATTAATTAATATTTTATTTATTTTATTATACTATTAAAATAAAATAGAAAAATAAAGAAATGTTATATTAATTAAAATATATATATATATTAATAAATAAAGATTAAATAAAATATAAAATCCGGATTGGACAATTTTTTATTTAAGATTTCTGCCAAAGAAAAATAAAAGTTAAACAAATGAATATTTATTTTTTTAGATTATTCAATTTTCCGATAGGAAACTTGGTAAGAGGCTTTTTCTATTACATAAATTAAAGTTTGGGTATTTTAATTATAAAATCAAAATTGAAAAAATTAATGTGAAAATGCGTAGTATCTTGGATAAATTAAATTAAGCCTATCTGTTTAATATAAGTGAAAATGAAATTTATTTTTTTTAAATCACTAATATCTGCATTATATTATTAGAAACCATATAATTCAGTTTGGAGTTTAATCACTTTTCGCTCCTTTTTAGCAAGTACGTTTCGTGGGGATCGACTCGAAAGTTGTTCTTTAATGCACAGTTTGCTTACTAATTAAGCCACGGTAAAATGACATTTATCTTTGTCACAATCCAAAATCGTGGGTCAGACTGGCACTAAGATCTAGGTAAGTTTAAGGCCCTCAAGATCTGTAGTAAGCCTAAACTATTAAAATCTATTTCTATTATCATTTGACTAAGAAAATAGTAAGTCCATATTATGACATTATTCATAAATAAATCAGAGTTAATATTTCTGACCCAATTTTAGTATTAGATAGTGTTCACAGCTCGGGCTCATATCTATTTAATACTAAGATTGGGTAAAAAATGTTAACTCTGATTTATTTATGAATAATGTCGTAATATCGACTTACTATTTTCTCAGTCAAATGATAATATAAATAGATTTTAATAGTTTAGGCTTACTACGAGTTTCGGGAGCCTTAAACTTACTTAGGTCCTAGTGCCAGTCCGGCCACGATTTTAGATCGTGACAATCTTTTAATATAAATGAATTTTAAATTTCTAATTGTTTAAGTTGTTTTAAAATGAAAATTTTGAATAGAAGAAATGTTCTTCTTCTTTTTTCTTTTATTTTTTTGAATACAATATTTTTATATTTCCTTTTCAAACTCAACTATACAAATGCACTTAATGCCTTCGTTTACAAAATTAAAATATTAAGTTTTCCGTCCTTTTTCCTCCTATTTTTCATATCCAAGGGACAAATAATTCTGACTTTAACTTGCAGCAATCAAAACCCTACAAGCAAGAATCTTTTCTTTGTGCTGTTTTTTTTTTCTATTTCTGTCCTTTTTCTCTCCTATTCCCTTCTCTTCTTCTTCTTTCTTTTTTTTCTTGCTGTTCACTCCCTTCAATTCTCTCTTTGAAGGTCACCATATCCTTCTCTTTTGATATCTTTGTTGGCTTTATTCATCTTTATCATCATCCAGAATCCAGATCAAACCACAGATCTGCCTTTTTCCTAATACATAAACATAAATTAATAAATGTATATATATAAATAGAGGTATCTAGAACCCAAACAATTGGCTGAGTGTCCTTCATCAGAGAGATCTCATGCACCCTAGACTAGATAGAAACAGACAAGAAAACCCTTGAAAAGAAAGCAAGAATTGCACAAAGAGCAATATGATGCATGGAAAGAGGCCATTTGCTTGTGATGTGTCATCATCAGATGAGCTAGGAAAGGAAGATCATCACACTTCAAATACCCACCAATCCTACCTTGATCAAGTCCAATCGGATCGGGTCGAACATCGATCTTCTCAACTTGCAAATGATGATCATCAAGGTACATAATTTATAAAATCAAAATGTCATGCACGTCTACTACACCCACCTACCTTATCTTTTTTTTTTTTCTCTCATTTTCAGTATTTAAAATTTATTTTCGGGAAGATGATAGCATAAGAAAAGTTTTTTTCTAAAATAATTTATGATTTTTAGGCAATCTTTGTGCACTATACATTTATTAACTTGTTCAATATCAAAATTGTGATTCATGATTTGCAAATTAATTAGTTACGGAAATTATTTAGCAAACATTTATTTCCCTTTCAATTTTGATTTGTTCGATTCATATTGAATAGATCCATGATGTTATGTTATATTTTTCTGAGTTGTGTTTAGCAAATCAGTTAGGTATTAGAAATCGAGTAAAAAAATTAATTTTTTTTCTTTGAAAAAAAATCTTCGAATGTATTAAAAAAGGAAGATTTTCTCTTCAAACATTAACTTTAGTTATCTATATAGAATTTGATCTAACTATATATATATAAAAGGATGCAATATGTTTTGTAAAGGGAACATCAAAAGAAGACATTATAGAGGAGTAAGGCAAAGACCATGGGGAAAGTGGGCAGCCGAAATCCGAGACCCAAAAAAGGCTGCTCGTGTCTGGCTCGGAACCTTTGACACGGCAGAAGCTGCTGCTATTGCCTATGACACCGCTGCTTTGAAATTCAAAGGATGTAAAGCTAAGCTCAACTTTCCCGAACGTGTTCAAGTACCATCAGGATCTGAAAATAATTTAGGTCTCTTGCCAACGACTAACCAAAACCCACTGCTTCTTTTTCCTAACAATAGTAACTACAATGTCATTTTTCCTCCGCCACCTCTTCCACCACTACCACCACTTCCTCCTCCGTCTGTTCCGTTGCAGCCACTGACACCTCAAGCCGCTTTTCCAAACCTTTTTCAGTACGCGCAGCTTCTTTGCAGCAATGACGACAGTTATCTACAATATGCTGCTGGTTCGAGTCTGTATGATAATAATACCAGTAGTAATTTATGGATGACTTCGCTGTCTTCTTCTTCTTCTTCTTCTTCTTCATCATTATCATCATCATCATCAATAGCTTCCCAACAACAACGAGAAGAAGATTTTTTGAGGATTTCGCCGCAAATGGCAGATGTAGGCTTTTCTTCTGATTATTGGTCAAATAACAGTCATTTTCTTGGTCAGGAGAGGTTCTTTGATAATATAAGTCCCAAGAAATAATGTATTACATAGCTAGGGTTTCATCATGATCATGATCATGATCATGACTCTCCATAAGAAAGTAGGTTTCATGAGATAATGCAAGCTTCAGGAATGCATGCTTTGTAATAAAATTTCATTATTTTATGAGACTTAATTTTATTGAAATTTCTTTTAAGAAATTTTTAGTAGAGCGTAAATTTATATAATTTACGGAAAAATCATCTGTAAAATGACACTCTATTTATAAGAAATTGATTAGAGGTCCCTGGTTTCAATTTTAAGTGGAATGTCACAAGTTACTCTATTGTACAACTCATTTCAATTTCCATATATATCAAGACACAAATTTCAATTAGCTATGTTATGTAGCTTCATCCATTTATGGAAACTTAACTTCTTGATTAGCTCAAGAAATAAAGAATTTATTGTACTCTCTCTCTCTCTCTCTCTATATATATATATATATCATTGCTTGATGAATGTGGGAAGCTACTTGAAATTTTTGAATTTGTGATTTTATTGATGTAATGGAGTTGAAAATTTTAGCAATTTAATATGGGAAACGAGGTAATTAACTGACAGAAACAATAGCACAACAAAGCACAGTCTAGCTGTAAATGTATATAGGGTCCGACAATAGATCCGGGTTCAAAATTTCTCTACGATACTCAAAAAGAAACAAAAAACTAATAGAAACTATAAATTTTGCAATTTAATTAATTACTAAAAGTTGATAGTAATCTCTTTGGCTAATAGTTTTAGTCAGTTTCATTGTGTTGATGCCTCTAGATATAGTGATGTTGCCCATGAGCTATCTAAACTAGCTCTTGTTGTCTTAGATGAGAGGATTTGGATTGAGGATGCTCCCTCTTCGATTTTACCTTTTGTATTGGCTGACAAGCAATTTTATCTTTTTCAAAAAAAAAAAAAAAAAAAAAATTGGATACTTAAATTAGAAGACATAAATAGTTAAAAAAAAAAACACTTTTTAACTCGCAAATAAATTTATTTTATAACATGACTAATGATACTGTGTGTTTTTTTTTTATAATTGAAAATTTATAAAACATGTAATTAACTTGCAACTGCTCCGATACTTAAATTAGATATTTTACTCAATACTTAATTTAATCTTGTAATGATCAAAACGTTAAAGACTAAGTGCTATAGTACAAAGAAGTGCAAGACCAGATTTCTTAATTAGCTACTATTTCTTCTTGAATCGGTTAATACACTCTCTATTTATAAATTTTATTCGACGTAATCAATTCATTATAACCGTCTTCATCGTTAGTAAATTTCACTTATTTAGTTCATACATAGAGATATAGATCGAGTCTGAACAAATTTTTCCTTCATTTTTTGATACCAAACTTAGCCAACAAAATTATACACAAGTGATATAGTGGTAATAGACCGATCAAATTATCAAACAATCAATTGTGGAACGAAACAAAAGATCAATATGACTGGGTAGTGGAACAAAAGGCATGGAAGCTTCTTCACATGCTAATGAAACTCAAATGAAAAGCACAAAGGTTGCTATATTAGTATTATCGGAGGATATTGCAACTTGGAAGCTAACATAAAATTATACCATATTGGATGTGACAGTGAATTGGACAAAACGAAGCTAGGTTCACCTCCCTCAGTTAGTGTGGGACACTGATACAATCCTGTTGAGATAGTATTTGAAGGGTCACTTTTGCACTCTAAAGCAAATAGAGAGTCCTTTCCGCTCTTTGGCTTTGTATTTCAATATTTGCGGCTATGTCGGTTTCTGTCATTTGATCTTTATCGTCTACTTCAACGTCAGTCTAACCGGCTCTGATTGGTACCACTGAAACCTATTTATTAATTTCCTCAAATCAATGCACTTTTTTCAAATATACTTATTTATTTAATTTTGAGACTGAAAAGTCACGCTTTATCCAACGTTGGTTTGAAATTGGGCTTTATTCAAAATACATGATTTGTGTAATTTTTCTCTTGTAACTAATATTTAAAAATGGAGTTAGGCCGATTCATTTTATAATATGGTATCTGAATTTATTCTTTTTCAATGTAGGAGTATAATAGATGTGTTTGTCCGTAAATTTCACGTTCCTACTCTATGTAAGTTCACCTGCGGATGTGTTTTTTTATATCCACATATGTGCTTGTCTATAAACTTTGGGCGCCAAAAGTTCATTTTATAACATTAGAATAGCCTAGACTAGGTTTATAGTTTCACTCACGGACCAAATTAATTAAAACATAAATTTTTTAAAAATTATTTTTACTTTTTTTTAGTCTATGGTTAGAAATATCGTAATTTAAAAAAAAATAATTTTCATTTATTAGGTTATTAAATAGGCTCATAAAATTAGTTTTCACTTCTTGTCTTAATTAATATTTGTCCCATTTAGAGTTTCAAATCATTTAAAAAAACCTTTAAATTTGTTTATATTATAATTAATTATTGAGTAAATTGACTATATTATTTTAATTTAATATTAATTTTTTAAAAAAATTATTAAGTTGAAGTAATAATTATTGATTATATATAAATATAATAAGTATTTTAGAATAAATTAATTTTTTAAATGTAATAAGTACTGTGCACACGCAATTAGAGACAAAAAGAAAAAGTGAAACCATAATGCACACGTGCTTAAATAGATCTTAAAGCATGGTGCTGGCCAAAAGAAATTACAATGTCATGGGAAGGAAAATTATACACATGGCAAAGTTGCTGTCGGTAGGACTTGAGGTTTTTTTTTTTTTTTTTATAAAAAAAAAAGAAAAAAATATTGGTGTCTACTGCCTTCTATGCAAATTGAACTCAAAAACTCATTTTATATATTAAGTCTGTATTGCCAATTGAGTCATAAATCATAAGTTTTGATATTTCATTCTTATACATAATTAAAAAATAAAAAATATGAAATAATAATTTTTAGCTTCTCTTTTTCTTTTTTGACAACTTATTGACATTTATTTGGAAGATTGTGATTACAATGGACCACAAATATTAAATAAGAGTCACAAAAATAATTATACCTTAGAATCATTTCTTGATATTATAAAACTTTATTATGAGTATCTTTTAAAATCTATGAATAAGATTAAATCGAAATTATAAATTTGATGATTCAAGTAACTTCCATGGTTAGATTCAATTAAAGAAAAAAAAAACTATTTTACTCCATTTATTTACTTTATTTATTTCTCTATATCATTGCCTATCTCTCTCTCTCTTTTTACTTCATGTTGGTATAAAAAGAAAATTATGAGAAATTTTTTAAAAAAAATGAATGAAATAGATATTTCTTCGTCACATTATTTAATTATAAATTTTTTATGATAAAATATTTCATAAAATATACTTAATTAAAAAAATTATTCTTTCATAATATTCAATTGAAAAATTCAGCTATAAATTTAAATTGTATGTAACTTTCCCTTTGAAACGGTGAGCAGGTGATGGGTTATTTATTCCGGGTCTCTTTGGACTATACCGTTCGTAGTTCAAAGCCTGAGCCCAAATATGGGCTGGATCATATGAGCCTGTAAGCTATTTGGGCCGGATCAAAATTAAGATGTTATCTGAGTTTTTTTCCCTCGTGGCCCGAGGGGTGAAGTAAAATATTGGAAGTTAGAGACGGTTAAAGAAATTTTTTTTCAAATTAAAAGGGTAATATTTAAAAGAAAAATTTTACATAAAAAATCTGTAAAATATATTTATAAAAGAAAATATTTGAGTTTGGAGTTGAGACTATCCCTCACCCCTTTCCAGGTGGTTTAAATTGATGAAATGTTTAAGAATCACGAATTCATATTATTTTTTATTTAAAAAAAAATAAAAATATAAGCTTAATTAAAAGAATAAATAAAATAAATTTTGAGATGACTCAAATTTTATATTCAAAATTAAAATTTATAGTGTCTATATTTTTAGCTAAATCTTTAAATGCACTAAACTTTGCATATCATATTCGGTAGATACCAAATTAGTAAAATTGGTAAATGTTGAACTTTAAATTTAACAAAATTCCAAATAATTAATTGAAGTTGTATTTTTAACTAAAATTAAATGGCTCAAATTAACAAAAAAAGGCAATGAAACTACAACAGGAATCCATCAATTGTGTTCTGATTATAATTTTAATTAGTTGAAAAAACCTGAATTTACTCTATTAGATTGAGAAAATGACTTTTGTTTTATGCAAATTATCTAATTTTTCCTGAGGAAAAAAAAAAATAAGGGTCCACGATCCTTATATTTGATGGGCATACGTGTCAAAATCAGAGTCCCTAATTGAATAAAACCCGGTCACTGATCGCTCTTCTGATTATCTCTCTTTCACGTTCCAAAGATCTCGCGAAGCAAGACGACGCTACTCGCCGTTTCAGAGTGGGAATTGGATCGAACGGAGAATCAAAACATTTGCAGAAGAGAAATTTGTAGAAGATGCTGAGAGTTGCAGCGAGGAGGCTTTCTTCTATATGTTCCACGCCGCCGTCGTGGAGGCCCAGTCAGGCGGCCTCGTCAATTGTTTCCCGCAATCCGATCAACGGCGGCGATTCATCCTCCCCTGAAGAGATTAAATCAAAACTCTTGAATGATTGCTTTGCTTTCCGGCCTCACTTCCACCCTCCTCAGAGAGGTTTGAGTTTTCCCCTTTACTTTTCTAAATTTAGGTTTTTTCTATTTAATGTTATGATGATAACATGATGTTCTCGGTTTGAATTGAACAACATTGTGGAGGATTATTGTTCTGCTTTTAGAGCTTCATTAGCGATTCGATTGTTCTAATGAAATTATTGAAATTTGTTGGTCATTTATATTTGCTCAATTAGTAATATACTTCGTTAGTTTTCTAGGGTATTATGGCATGATAAAGGTTGGGAATGTCGTATTTATAAGGAAAGAAGAATTGGAAGAAACGGTTAAAAAACTTTTCAAAATATATTTCCTCAAGAGAGTTTCTGCTTGTTGGTGTAAATGAATTTAGATTGTGGAATTCATTTGTGAATATAGAATTTGGTTTAGTTGTATAGAATTTCAAAAACTTATAGTTTTTAGGATAGAAATAAATATTTTCATTTATAACAAAAATGAAAACATTAAAGTTTCTAATGAATTGCATTAAATTTTGCAGAATCCATTTATACCGAACATGTAACATATAAAATCAACAACAGCCAATATATAGTGGATGTTTGAAAATTTGATATTATTGAATAGTTTACGATGTTACATTGTTACTTAGGATTCATCGTGAGACCATGATATTTCTTATTTGGTTCTTCACTTTGTCTCTATTGGTTGCTCTTTTATATCTGACTTCTACTTTATGAAACTAAACAAATAAGAAGCAAAAGCTCTTCCTTCTAGTGATATAGACATGTTAGAGATATTGTAAGTTGGATTTAAGTAATTAGAGATTCAATTTTTGATCTTCTGGTTTAAGTTCTTAATTAGAATATCATTTGGGCAATAACTTTGTCATAGAATATTGGAAGTAAAATTTGTAAGTTCTACTTCAATATGCATTAATGGTTACAAATGATGGAACTCTTAATTCAAAAAACAGGTGCAAAGTTGTAAACAGTTTTGAGTTAGGTATTGCTGTATTGTTACATCAGAATTTGGAAATTTTCAATAGTTCTTCCCTATTCTCTTTTGTCAACATGATCAGCTTGCACCTGGAATGTAATTCCTATTTTCTAGTAACCAACTGTCTTGTTTCATAGTTTTCCTTTTGAGTTTTCCTCAACAATTTATAAGCTCTTAATTAAAACCAATGGCAGATTTGGTTTTTGTTTAATAGGAACTAGGACTATCGATAGACATTCTATTCACCTATGTCTCGGAAACAAGTGCTCATTTTAGCTCAGAGAATTTATTCGCTAACTTTTCTTTCTCAGTTTTAGATGGTTTATGATGATGATTTTATCCTGCATAGTGTGTGTAATTTGCAACACTGATACATAAGGAATCTATCTACAATAATGGTTTATGTGCTCCAGTTCCCATTTTGTAATTTACAAAGACTTAAAACAGAAATTGTGCCAATCATGGTGTGAAGAAGAATGGGGTAGTTCAGAAGCATTATGTTTGCATGAGTTGGTAGCATGTTAATGGAGTTGATTAGTAATTCTGTTTTACTGGCATCCTAAAACTGTTCATTGTTTCTTCAAGAATTTCAAGAATAGGCAGTTGTGAAGGATAAATCATATATGGATCTAACAGCATGTGCTAGCTGTGAAAATTAGACAATTTGCACCTTTTTCCTGCTCTTGTATTCCTCTATAAGTCAAGACATGTCTTTTATCTTTCAGCCATGTCACAACAGGACAGTTCTTCACGTTGTGAGGACTTGTGACAGGGATAGATTATTCTTGGTTTCAGGTTTCTCTTCGGGATCACTCACCCCAAGAAATGAAGATGGCATAATTTCAGATGTTCCAGCAACAGTAGCGGCTGTTAAGAACCCCACTTCAAAGATAACGTATGACGAGTACAACCATGAACGATTCCCTCCAGGTGATCCCAGCAAGCGAGCGTTTGCCTATTTTGTCCTTACTGGTGGCAGGTTTGTTTATGCTTCAGTGATCCGTCTCCTTATCCTCAAGTTTGTGCTGAGTATGTCTGCCAGTAAGGATGTCCTTGCACTTGCTTCTCTTGAAGTTGACCTTTCGAGTATTGAGCCAGGTAGCACTGTGACGGTTAAGTGGCGTGGAAAGCCAGTTTTCATCAGGCGCCGAACAGAGGAAGATATCAAGCTGGCAAATAGTGTTGATTTGGCATCTCTTCGTGATCCGCAGCCAGACGCAGACAGGGTCAAGGACCCAGAATGGCTAATTGTTATTGGGGTTTGTACGCATTTGGGTTGCATTCCCTTGCCAAATGCTGGTGATTTTGGTGGTTGGTTTTGCCCATGCCATGGCTCACATTATGATATCTCTGGTAGGATTCGCAAGGGTCCAGCACCATACAACCTGGAGGTGCCTACTTATACCTTTTTGGATGAAAACAAGTTAATGATTGGCTGAGGTTTATGCTTAACTGAAACATGTTTACTGGGGATAAATATTTTTTTTTTTCTTAAGTTAATCTGATAATGTCGAAGAGTTGTTGCATATCTTGCTTTGTGCCCCAATTTATTTGGGACGAGTTTATTGTTTAGGGATGTTATGCAACTTATTTGGGATGTCATTCTAAACTGCTGCTGTCAGAGCTGCTCGTAATTCTGAATAAGCTACTTTTGTCAAGCATGAATCTCGTAGAAACGCAATGGTGATTTCAGGGTAGTTCTGTTACCTGTTTGAAATGGAAGTTGAAATTGCTTGTTTATAGAAACACTATGTTAAAATGTTGTCAGAGAAAGCAATTTGGAGATATTGTTTTAGTTGTTTCGAAGTTTTTACTACTGAAACATATGAAGTTTACCTTAATGACAAACTTAATAATCTATGAGCAAAATTTCATTTGCATGTCTAGTTGTTTAGAGATGTGATAAGCTGAAGTGATACGTTTTTATTTTGAAGAGCACGGCAAAATGAAATGTGCCATAAAATGTTCTTTTCTTTTGGATCATTGGCAGTATTGAATTTTATACTGCAAAGGAGCTCCAGGATACTCAAAATAATTTGAATGATTGATTATTTTTGTAAAGTCACATGTTATGAATAATTATATGCTTATCAAAATTTTCAAGCCTATGAGAACCAACATTTCCTAATTGCTAGTCCACTAAGCCCCATTGGCATGAATTTGACACTTCAGCTTTTAAGCTTCATTGTCATCTCTCAAAGATGCCCTTGACATAGACCATCCCTTTTTCACTAAGCTGAAGCTCTTTTCTTATTTCCTCTACTAGTTGGTCATCTCCTTGAACTATGATCTCCGATAAGGTCCCATCTTCTGAAACCATCATTTTAACCTTGATCTGCTCCTTTCTCGATGCTCGCTTCCAGTAATACGCTCCTCTGCATTCCATGCTTTAAAAGGGTTAGTACTACATAAATATCAATTTCATCTGTGAACTAAAATGTCAAGACAGCTTTGGTTCTTCACTTACGCTAATGGACTTAGAATGGTGATCCAGAACCAGTTGTTGCCAAAGTCTGGAAAAGTTATAGTAAGCACAAGAGCAACACTTGCTAAGCTTATGCAGGTGCAGAATGTAAGCAATGCTGCTTGACCTCGGCTTGGAACCATCATGCCTTCAAACCTACATTAGAGTAGAAATGTAAATGCAAGAATCAAGATTATGTTCGGATCAAGAAGTCCACATTTTATTTGAATGGGAAAAAAAAAATTTCCTCCATTTATTTTCTCATTACTCTTTTTTCTCTCCCATCTTCCCTCCAAATCAGAGAAAGATACATGTAATAGCCTAGTGATTCAGTATTTGTTTTCCATGATTAGTCCTTTTAGGATGTGTGTTGTACTCTTGTATTATTTCCATATTAGCTTATTTAAATATCAAATATATTTGAAAATTTGGAAGTTAATTAATTAGCTTACGTGATGGTCTCTCCTCTGTCAGCAACAGCAAAATTATTTCTTGTAAAGAATGACAAAATCTCTCCAGCAACTTGATTCGGTGCTTTCTTCCCTTCTCCTTCACCTATAAATGTCTTTTGCACAATCTGCAATTAAAAAATTAAATTTGAATTAACCATAATTAATTAATTAATCTACAAAACCGATACATGAATTAGTACCTTAGACTTAACAGAGCGCTTAATGAGAGACCAAAGCCCAGGAACTGAGATGACGAATAGACCCAATGAAGTGTAATAGCTAGCCAATGAGTAACCAGCACTCTCTGCCACTTCAAAAATGGAGTTTTTGTTCTGATTATAATGGTGAAGGTGTTCCATTAAAGCAGAGGAAGATGAAGAAACGTGTTCGTGAAGGGACACTGCTCGAACCACCTGTGACTGCGATTGCTGCCTCTTGCGGAATGTTGGGGCTCGAGCCTGTCCTCCTAGCCATAGTTGGTGATGGTGGCGAGTGAGTTCTTTAGGATGAGAAACGGAGGAGAAGAAAGAAAGTGAAAGTAATTTAGCTGTTGCTGCCATTTTTGTGTTGGAGAGCCCAAAAAGGAAGGGATTGGTGTTTTTGAGGTAAGCACTTTATGGTCCACCTTGATTGTGTTGGTGGTGGATGATCAGCCAAGTGAATGGCCCAGATTTTTCAAATTAAATTGATTAGAGTTCAAAGTAAAATATTTCACATTAAATCAAATATTAATTTTCAACTATTTAATTCAATTATTTATTCATAGTAGCATTCCATAAAATATATTTAAATCTTTTAAAATACACACACTTAAATGAATATATTGCCATAATTAAATGAATTTTAAATTAAAAAAATGAAAAGACAATTTAATTAGATAAAAATAAATTATAATTTAATTTATATCATTTATTATTATTTAGGACAAAATATTTCAAAAATATAATTCCATTATAAGAAATATATTATTAATTTTAAAATAAAATTTAGTTTGCATTGTTATATTATAATTAAAAGTAAGCTACAAATAATTATTGAAAAGAAATTCAATATATTCGTCCTACTGATAATATGTTTTGCAGAAAATCCTACCATAAGAAAAGAATAAAACGTTTACTTAAGACCTAGAAGTCTACCCAACGCAAAGTCTTCTCCTACAAAATTCTATATTAAAAAATTTTGACCGGCTTACCCTTTTGCATGAAGCCGAGCCACTACCAAATATTTTACAATTTCTAATTATACAATCTTTTTTGTTAGAATTTATTTATATTTTTCTATTTAAAATTAAATAATGAATATTTATATTTTTCTTGGTCATCTTTCGCTCTCTCACTCTTCTTTTCAACCTTGAAAAATTAATAAGGATATTATAATAATAGATGTCCTAATGCAATATGGTATAATGTAAAGTAAAAGGATATCATATTTGAACAACTAAAATAAAAGGATTATTAAATTAGTTTTTGAAAATACAAGTGTTGAATATTATATTATTGATAAATTGATTGGAAATTATTAAAAAGTTATTTTTATGTTTAATTTGGTGTATGTTGGTTATAAATTACTACTATTACTTAAGAGTTTTCTTTTTTTTTTTTTTTTAGTATTTGGAAAAGAATTCGAACTTTAATCTGTTGTATATAATTACTGCTAAATTATATTTTAATGTGCTATTTAAAAATATATTAAAATTATTTTCTATCGTAATGTACTTATCACTAGACTATATTTTTGTGCGTTATTCTTAAATTATATTTAATGAGTCAAAATAGAAAATAAATATTATATAATTTAAAATGTATCACTAGACTATGTCTAGAAAACTTTTCTCATCCCAAGTTCTTTGAAAATGTATCTAACCATGAAAGAAATGATATTATTGATTTTTATTATTATTATTATTATCAATATTGGCTTAACATTATAATACGTAAATTCATATTTATCATCATCTAATAAGAATGTTTCGTACCAATTTTGAGTTTTATATTAATATATCTTACTCTTTCTTTCTTTCTTTCATTTTTAATTTTCTATTCACTTTTAATTATAAATTTATATTTAATTTTCCTATAATATATTTACACTGCAAAAAAGTGATAAAAAGAGACAAGAATTGAAAACAAAAATATTATTTGTCCTCAAAATTTAAAATTGTCTCTTTTATGGTAATAAAATATAAAGGGGATAATATGAATTTATTAAAATATATTTTAATTAGAAATTGGGATAACAGTTTCATTAATAATAAAAAATAATTTACGTCTTCAACACTTGAAATAAGTATTGTCCTATATGGGATGTGAGATAATTTCTATCTTCATTACTAATGACAAGTATTATGGTGAATTTTTGCGACGAGTGACGTCTCATTTGAAGTTGATAATCTACATTTCTTATACCAGTAATAAGTATGTCATAATAATTGCGCTGTTTGATGGGATGGTCTGCAGAGTTACTATTGAGTTAAATGTGCTCGCTTAAAATAAATCATAGAATGTATGTGAGACTCTTAAATTGGAGATAATTATCGTCCACTGAAACATGTTAATGGGACACTAATTGGGATCGATGTTAATTGTTTCCAAAAAGTATTAAGGATATATATATATTTTTTAATTTAGGAAACAATTTTGAACATTCTTTAATATATATTTTTAGTGTTACTTTTCTTTATTTTTTTATTATTGGTTTGTCTTATATTTAAATTTTTTTAATTCTTTATAACGGTTTACACCCTTTTATAAGTGTTTATTACTAAATAAATAATATGAAATTTGATTTTAAAAGTGAGAAAATATGTTGATTTAGTTGTATATGAACCATTTTTGGTCCAAGTCAAATCATATTGTATGTGCATTTCCTCAAACCTAATAGAATTTGAAGAACCTTCTAAGCAATAAGTGACAAGAATAAACCTCTTACTAATACATCATTTCAACGACTAGAATTTATATCCACAATAATAAGATGTTCGAAACCCCAATAATAATGCCTAAACACATATTTTGCTCATCGAACTTTAATGATTTTTTCAATTAATTTATTTTTTAAACATTTACCTATTATATATATTAAATTTATACGTATTGCCTACTCACCTCTTTTTATCAAAGTTTGACCAAAGCATGGCATGCACTCATAAAACGAGAGCGTCTGACATTAATGCGTCGTTACTCTTCAAAATGTCGCCGTATTTATCATCTTTTTTCACCCACCATTCAAATTGATTTTCTAAACCTAAAAGACAACCAACCGATAAAAATAAAAATAAAATAAAATAAAAACTATATAATCCTATCAATTTCAGAAGCTTCAATCCAAATCAAAATTATTAGAGAAAAAATACAATAAAATTAGTGATGGACACCAAATTAACAAGTAATTTGGCATCTAAGGAACACCAAGAAAACAAAAATGGCATCTAAGGAACAAATTCAATTTTTTTCTCAAATATAAAAACCCAAACACCTACAAATGCAAAAGAACACCGTTAAAAGATGAAGTAAATCTCGATTTGGTTTTTGAACGTGTTTAGCAAGATAAAAAAATGTCAGATTTGATATTTTGAGTCAATTTAGCCCCTAAATTTATATAAAATGATGAAAATATCCGATTTTGCTTTTTAAGCCAATTTAATCCATGAGCTTGTTTTGATGTTTAAAAATTAATAATTAATTTTAATTTAATATAATTGACTTTTTATTCATTTTTATTTTATACTGAGAATATGACATTAAACTTTTCTAACACTAATGAATATAAATTTAAAATTCATAAAAACATCATTTCTCGTAATATAATAAATTTATAAAATATGCATTATAATTTTAATTTATTCAATATGAAAAATACATAAATTTCATAAGCAATTACCAAATAATAGAAGTTAATTTAAAATGTTAAATTAATACATGTTTATAAACTCAAAACCATCAATTAAACTGAAGAGAGATACAATATACTTCATATATTAATTTTCTATATTTTATAATTAATCAATATTTTAATAAATTAATCAGTTTAATTTCAATTATAGTTTTAATAAATGTCTATATAATGATTTACATTGTAAGTATAATAAAAAATTAGAGGTTAAATTCACTGAAATTATCAAATATATATATTTTAATCATTTTAACTAAGTTCATAGGTTAAATTAGCTTAAAAAGTGAAATTGGACATTTTTAATTATTTTATATAAATTTAAAGATTAAATTGGCTCAAAAAGTTAAATTCGACATTTTTAATCATATTAAACAAGTTTAAAAATCAAATTAACACTTATTCCTTAAAAGATTGAAAAGGTAAAAAATACAACACAACAATCACCATATACCTCAAAAATCTAAATGCAGGAAGAAACCTGAATAAGGATCATATGTTGCATGTCCAACATGCCATTCAAGCCCTTGCAAAATACTCCTTCATATTAAATTCATTTCACTATATAAAAGAGTATAGTAAAAATATCGACCCAATAAATATTTAGATTTAAACACTTTATTATTTTTAACTTTTATTTTATCATATTAAATATTTAATTTATAAATTTACACCTATTAAATTTATTAATATGCAAAATTATTTTATTAAATACTTTAACTTGTAAAATTAAATTAATTAAATATTTATTATATAATTAATAAATATAAAAAATATTATTGCGAAAATTATACTAACTATATATTAAATCAATATTTTACATATAAAAATTAAAAATTTTAAAAATTATTACTATTATAATGAAAAATTGTACAATATTATTAAAATTTATAAATATAAATATACGTTATTCATAAAATTGACATAAAGGTTAAAATTGAAAAATTTAAAGGTGAATTTCTGCATTTGACATGTAAATAACACACGTTTTTAGGATATGTCACCCCCCTTATCCATGAAATAAAGATGTGTCCTTTTTTTTTTTTTTTTTTTTTTTTTTTTTTTTTTTTGTGAGGGAAAATTTATTTTGGGCATTATAGTTTATAAGATAGAGAGAGAGATATAGAAATGAAAAAAAAAAAAAAGAAATTGCTGTGGCTTAGTTGGTACCATTGGCTATAGGATAAAACGAGCCATGGCTAGAGCAAAGCCGCGCCCGAGCGCGCGAATGAACGATTCAATGTTCACCATAACCGTTCCGAGAAACCTCA
>CANUEP010088067.1:0-2500 GCA_947857235.1 Jatropha podagrica
TTTTTTTTTTTTTTTTTTTTTTATTTTTCTTTATATAAAAAATTTTTTTTTTTTTTTTTTTTTTTTTTTTTTTTTTTTTTTGCATTTTATTAATTGAACATCTGAACATTTGCTATATCGTTTGGATTTGATGAAATGAGCAATAAAATTTAAACATTTTATAGATTTACGAAATTATTTCATTATTTTAGAACAGAAAAATTTCATTTCAAATATGGTAGAATTTAACTCATTTAATTTTAGTCTAAAAATATATTGGAAATTCACGAATTCTATCTTTTTAAAATCAAACAATATAATATGATTTCAAATGAGGATAAAAGCTTTTGACCTTTCTAACAAAGCGATATAGAGATTAAAGTTGCTTATTTTTTTGGTAAAGAGCTTATTTGTATCTGATGAGAATTATTTAAGTGAGGTAGCTGCTCTCTGTCTCTGTCTCTGTCAGGTTCTTGGAAAAAGATATTTTAACCAAAGAAAAATCGAGGTATTTTGATAATTTGAAAAATAAAATTACGAAAATCTCCCGAGGCTTGGAAAACTTACAATAATTGTAATAACGTCTCTTTTTCTTCTTTCCCTTTGAAGAAAAAGGTTTTTTCTCAAAAAAGAAAATATATAAATAAGGATTTACAGTCACTAAGAACTGTACGGTCCAAACTGCATGAGAAGAGCTCTTCTCACTCCCATGACAAACTTATAAAAATCAGCAAAGCAACCAGAAGCATCTTGGCCTTTTTGACACAAATCAAAACGCACCTGGTCTGTTTGTCTGGCAAGAAAACCGAGTAAAAGCAAAGAGGAAAAATCATCTCCTTTTCCCCTGTTTTCTCCGCAACCAAATATAGCACCAGTGCTCAAATTAATATCCGACCATATTGTAATTAATAATTATTTACTTCAAATCGGTTTTACATAGCGTTATCTTATGGGTTATGTTTGTATTTTGTTGATTTTTGTGGGTTTCGTATATGTTTTTTTATGGTTATTTTGTTAGCATATGCGATTCTTGTTAATTTCTTCATCTTCTGTTTTGCAGTTCTTTTGCTGTGCTTGGTTACTTCTGCTCCTTACTTCTCAGGTTCATCTTCAGGTTAAGGTTAATTTTATTATCTTTTTTTTTTTTTGGGCTTTTTCTTGTGTAATTTTTTCTTCCTCTGAACTAATTAGAGTTTTGTGCTAAAAGAATTGGGAATTTCTGGTGTCATAATTTTGGATTACATTTCAAGTGCAGATTATTACTGTATTATTATTGTGATCTAATAATATCATACAAATTATGTTGACTTCAATATCAGAAGCCAATACTAAAACCCATATGATTACTGGCCTCTTAAAGTAGAACAGAAAGGAAGGCGAGACATTTGTAGAATTAGAATTGAGCTTGGAGTATTCCACATCCAAAGTGAGAATCATACTGATAGATCAAATTCCCATTTGTTGTTGCTGATTTTGCTTAATTTGTAACATATGGATTCTCTAATTTTCAATTAATATGAAAACGAATTGGATCTACTCTAGCAGAGAAAATGTTTCCTGTTATTCAGATTTTATTATGATTGTTATATTTGTGTTGTTAGATTCTTTAAACCTTTTCTTTTATTGAAACATTGTATTTGACCTCAGACTTCTTATGTTTGAAACTACAATAGGATGTTGAGTGTGAAAATTTGTATGGGATCTAAATTCCTTACATTGGCATTCTGAGAATTGAATATTGAACTAGTCACACCCTAAATAAGAATCATACTGTTAGATCAAATGCGCAAAGCTGATTCTAGTTTGGTAATAGATATGCAAAGGATGAGTTTTGACCTTATGATAATCTTCTTTTCCTTGGCAATCCTTGGCATCACTTGCTGTAAAACTTCATTTAAATATTACATGTATGAGAGATGCTCCTTAAACCATTTTCTGTTGACTTAAAAGCACTATTTTTAGGTTTTGAAGACCAAATTTTCAACACCATCTAAGTATTTGTTAATATCAAGATATGCATGTAGTGGAATGGTATAGAAAACTATGTCTTCTGGTCTGCAGTTGGATCAAGCTCTGTTTGATTAGGTTAAGCAAGTGAAGTTGACTTTATAGCATTGAAGTTTCTTGACAAGTATCAATTATTATAAGGATCTTCAACAGCACATGCTAATAACTTACATCTAATTCGGAGATAAGATGACTGGCAAATTAAATGGAAAACAGATAACGAAGTGCCATGATAGATCACAGAACCTTTTCGATATGTATGTTTGTATCTTGGCGTGTAATCTTCACTTTTTTTTTGGCTGTCTTAGGATGGTTATTGTTAATCAGTAAACTTGGTTTTAATGTTTGTGCCATTTGACAGGATTGAAGTGACTTCAATTTTTCTTGTTAATAAATGAAGGTAGATACAGGTATGATCCTAAGCTGTATGTCTTTTTTCACATTTTGTTTTGCAAGTCATTCATTGGTGAAGCTTCCCTTGTCAGAAAATAGTACCTTTAGATTCTCTATAGTG
>CANUEP010088067.1:7500-78532 GCA_947857235.1 Jatropha podagrica
TTCGCCATTTTCTCTTACCCTTACAAATTTGTTACTTTTGCAGTTAGGCAATTACTGTTCCTTTGAAGGAGTTTTATACTGCAGGCATCATTATGACCAACTCTTCAACAGAACTGCTTGTCTAAACAAGAGTTTTGCAGGTAAAAAAAATAGCACAATCTCATCATCAAAATTTAAAAATTATAATCAATTTTCTATCTTCTAATTTTAATTAAAATGATTCTTTCAGGAATTCCAAAAATCGCCAGACCAGAAAAACCTATAGATGTTGAGGTAATTACCGTATCTTAAATATATATATATAATTGTTTGCTGCTACTTGAATTGGTGTTTTGTATCCCACAGGTTGCAAACAAAGTGTCAAATAAGTTTGGAGGCACAAGAGAAAGATGTGTTGTTTGCAATAAGACAGCCTACCCTATTGAAAGGGTACGTTACCCACTACAATAATAATATATTTTTCAATAATTTTTTATTTGTCTTGTAAAAATTAATAGTGAAAATTCGGAATTTAAATTTGACTAGTGATATTAAAGATAATCATATAGATTAAATAATTAAGAATGTTTTGTATTTTACTAAAGGTTACTGTGAATGGAACAACATATTACAAGAGTTGCTTCAAGTGCATTCATGGAGGGTGTACAATAAGTCCATCAAACTACATTGCATATGAGGGAAAACTATACTGCAAGCATCACCACATCCAACTTTTCAAGGAAAGAGGAAATTACAGCCAACTCGAATCCGAGAAGATCATAACCGTTGAAATTGCTGTTGAATCATGATGATCAATTATATTGCCTTTTATCATAGTGATTAGGGTTTGATATTTTGTTCTTTCACTTGTAAGATTGGGTATTAATGTTGTTGCTATAGTGAATTTTTGGGTATTTCTGTGAGATATCTTAAGATGAAATGGTGTGTAAGTTTTGTTTAATCATCATTTGCTTAAGATACATACATATATATATATATTTGTAGTTTGAGCTATATATTTTTCATTTGTTCGAAAAATTATATTTTATTTCTTATATTTTTTCATAAACTCAATCATACCTTATCGTTTATCCAAAAAGTCTTGTCGTTTACAAGGAGTTAAGTTGTTTTACACACAAATTGCTTTTCAAAGAACTTTTTCTTTTTGTATTAGCAATCAATGAGTATATTTACGTTTGCCAAGAAAAATAATTGCTTTGATTAAGCAATTCCATCTATTTTTTAAATTTTAATTTAATTATATTCAATTTTAAAAAATTGAATTTATAAAATTAATTTTTTTTTTTTCGATTCCTAAATAAATTCTATAAAAGTTTTATAAAATTTATTTATTCCAAATGAGTTAATATATTATTTGGGGAAGCACTATTTTTAACACGTTCTGCTAATATCCTAATAGATTGGAAATTGTTAAGATCCTGTAGAAAGGAAATGTCAGAAACTAACAACAACTTGTATCACTGAAACAATCTTCAATTCCTCTGATATTACATTATCACTGTACAGCACGCAAAGCATCTTAACCATATATGTACAGATTGAACTCCACAACCATAACCCTCACTGCAACCCAGACACAATCGGAGTTTTATTATGTATCATCACAGGATACTACATTACATTTTGCACTTCCTATAATGCACAAAAGAGTGACATTCTCCTCATGCTGCATAAATTTTCATATTATACGCTTCGAAAATTTCCAATTCTAGCAGGTTTTTTTTAGCCCCCAATCTATCAGATGTACCTGCCACATGGAATTGAGACAAAGCAAACCGAGATCAAATTAGCTTTCATCTTGGAAATCTTCTCTCATTGAATTGTCTTTCAGCATCTGAGCTGCAAGTATCAGGAGCTCCACCATCTCAAGTCCTGCAGCAGAAACAGGATCCACTTTATCGCTGCTAGAGTCTCCACAAAAATCACCACGATCATTGTGGTTGGTTTCACCAATTAATGAATCATCTGCCTCGGCTGACCAACTAACTGGTAAGGTGCTGCTGAGGGCAGTCTTCAAAAGTTTAGTCTCCGAAATTATATCTCCAAGGGCTTCTTCCGAGCCAGAGACGGTACTTTCACAACCAACCAATTCTTTGACCTATAAGAATAGGTTACATCAACAACAGAACAATTACTAATTTCAAACTAAGGAAAGATTGTTACCATTTTTATCTGAACTTGCACAAACCATCCATGATAAAGTAAAAGGTAACAAAAGACAGTCATCATAATACGGGCCCATCATTCCTATGTATTATGTCATTTTTGACTGCATGAAACGAAGAACCAGATGCCATACTAAAGCAACAATCTTTTTAATTTCTAATCTGGTTGTCATATTAATATAACACCCTGCAAAGCTGGAAACTATTCTGTGCCAAGAATGCCTACAGGTGCATGGTCACATGCACTGAATACCTTAATAAGTGCAATACGAAGTCTATGGACTGTGGTAGTCAGATGCTCGATGCTATCAATGATCTCTTTGAAGGTGGCATTTTCAATCTTCATCCTGGGGAGAAAATAAATCATCTATTCATTACGAGCTGATGATTTTTAATACCAAATTACAAAACAAAGTTAAAAGCAGTGAACCGGAGACAAAGAGGGCAGTAATTATAAATATAATTTTCCACTGATGTCATTTTGCAAATTAGAGGTACGGTTTAAAAGCAAAAACAGTTATTCTAATGTCTTGCATTATGCATTTTAAATTATTTTCACTAACCTGGCAAAATCTATGCTATTAGACCTTCTGCTGGAAAAATTCCTTTCACTATTTAGGTTAGTTACTTCTTCATTTCCGCCCTCCAACGTACCAATCCAACGTCTCAGATATGTCCTTTTCAGCAGGTTTCTCAACCTTCCATCTTTTTCATGACCAAAAAGCCTTTTCTCCCCACTGTCAATCAACGAATTTCCTCCTATCCTTTGACCTACTGCCCTGCATGATTATGCGGTATTCTTGTAAGCAGTTCAAAACAACACAAGTAAAAGCATGAACTGGAAGGACAGAGGAATTCATAATATTCATTCCTTTCAGCAAATTAGAATGACAAAAATTACATGAAGCTTCCCCCACCCAACATTCTCCCTCTCTTAATGAAAATGGCCATTTTACCCTGCCTGTCGCCCTGTTCCAATTAAAGCCCCCTTTACCATATATTTTATATAATAAATTTAAGCTTCAAAATAAAACATTTAAAAATAGTAATAGTTAATGATGATTTTTTAATAATCTATAAGATTATAAACAATAAAACAGTTCTCCACTTTGAATTCACTATTTCCAATTCTACTTATACAGAGAAAAAACGAAAGGTTAAAAAAAAAAAAAAAAAAAAAGGTGTTTCCTTTCCTTTTTTTCCTCTTTCTTTCCCCGAAAAATAAAACAGAAATTTGTTGCAAGCACCTTAAGCTCTAAGAAAGGAATTGCCACCGGAAAGCAAAAGCATGTGCAGAAACATCTGTTTAACTACACCCATAACTTAAAGGAAGAAGAAGAAATTATACTCCTGTAATTGTTGATATTCCTGCTTCAATTGTGCCAAGTCCATGAGAGCTTTAACCTTTTCATTGGTAACCTAAAACATCACAACATTTGTGCAACTCATCAATAAATCAACCAATAAATTCCATTTCTTGGAAAATGGGAAAAAAATTAAAACAAAATGGCAACCAAGAAGCCTATTGCTGCTGAGAAGAAACAAGAAAAATATGAATTCAAACATGGAGTTGAAGTGTCTATGTTGATGGAAACACATCAGACTTTAGATTGAGAACATATTGAGACCCTATGTATGAGAAAGACTCCCATAAAAACAATTCTGAAAGGTTTTTCTTACCTTTTATAAAATTTTTTTGTATAATCTCAACTTATAGCAGTGATCCGATTAGTCCCAGAGTCCAAAAAGAAAATTCCATGAAGAAATATATTAATAGCTCACTCCCACCTCACATTGAACTTCACAACCATCAGCATGCATTAAATATACAAAATCACAAGTCACTTACATCCCTAAACCAAAGGATCTACTATGATTTACTGGTAAAGCAGTATCATCTCACAAACCTCATGATCTGAGACCCTTCTTTTATTTTTTGAGACTGGTCTGTGCCTAAGTTAGCAAATACAAAAGGTGCTACCATCATAGATTTCATGTCTGCACTAATGTTTGACATTTTGACCATCAAAAGAAAGTCAAAAATTAACAAATTATCTCATTGAAACAAATTACTAAGGATTTCAGTAACCACCGACAGTCTGGAAAATTCACTCTGTTTAAGCATTTGGTTTTTAGTTTTCTGTTTCCACATAAAACGAGCAAGACATATAAAAACTTAAAAAAAGAAAGTGATTTAGAAACAGGGCAAGAACAATATGAAAAGAACCAAAAACAATTTATAATAAATGTCAGGATGATGTCATTCACCATATTCAATATTACATATGTCATGATTATAGATGTTCCAAAAATTAAGATATATCAAGATATTGAATATATTTCTTATGGGGGCAACTGATAGCTACATAATTTCATACAAGAAAAATAAAAATTGTTGTCAGGAGATATATAAATATATGAAACAATAAGAACTGACAGGCATAATGCTTTCAGTATAAAAAGTGTAAGCAACAACAAAAACACTACACAGGCATTACTTGCAGTAAGTTTCTTTGAAGCTCCTCCATTTTTGTCTGAAGAGCTGCATTGACATTTCTCTCCAGTAAATGTCTTTCTTCCTGCTGCGACAAGAGCAGCAACGCTGCAACCTGATCAAGAAACCCAACTAAGCAAGCGATAAAATTTTCAAATAGTTACACTTATTAAACAGAAAAGGTATATGTTCAGAAGAGAGAGAGAGAGAGAGAAAACTGTGCAGTGGAAGTCAATATGGCCCTACCTTCTCTTGCATTGCCTGTGCAAGGGCATCAGAGGAATTGCCTTCTTTGTCAATGACAGTATCAAGCTGGCCATATTTAGTTTCCTGCAGCAAGTGATAAACATAAATTTACACTAACTATAAAATTGTTAAATACAAACGACAATAGAACTAGAAAAACAGCTTCTGATTCCAATGTTACAATTTTACCTACAGTACTGACTTTTGAATTGCTTCAAGCACCAGCAAAATAATTATTCCTATATAAGAAGAATCTAAAGAAAATATAGAAGTTCAACAATTTGAATTACTCAAATTCCAACCTTTGATAGAAACATCTGTAATTTTTTGTTACATGTTCAGTATTCTGGTCATTGTTACAACCAAACCAGAAGAGTGTTAGGGAAACAAAATCCTTAATGCTGAGTTATATCAGGCCAACTAGTCAATCATCCATTCCAACGATCAAAATCTTAAGCAGATGTATCAAAATCTCCTTAACTAGGAAAAAGACTCTCGATAAAAGAAATTGATATACATTTCCCAATAATCCTTATTATTTGTAGCATTCTGATAAATTGAGTGTCAGCAATGTTCCTAGGTAAGCACCCTAATCGAAAATATAGAAAGAAACAGTTGTTTAACATAGTTTTCTTGTATTCAGAACTATTTGAATCCCTAAGTCCATTTTATACACCATCACTTTAGCTAGCCAAGTAAGGCTTCTGACTGTAGCACCTAGACATAATAAAGGACCTATTAACTTCTTATTGTAACTTTACTGGTATCCAATTGATATGTAGCTTGAGCAATTAAGGAATCTAAATGGTCATGCAAAAGTTACCACAACAAAGTGCAGAAATAGAAAGAGAACACAAGTAGCATGATTTTTGGTTATCAAACCTTAGATGCCAAATCTGGTTCAATATCATTACTTATGTGTACATCCCGACATTCATTTTCATCAAGATCTACAATTCTATGAGAACGCCCAAAATTCCGCTCTCTGCTCACATCGATTTGTTCAATCTTTTCTTCAATCTTATTAATAGTTGATTTGATATCCAATTTCCCCTCATTCAGTAAATCCATGATGTGAACTCTGTGCTGAGAATAATAATGGTGTAACCCTGCGATCTCATTCGTTATCACTTTGTCCAAACGAGTCTGTGCATAGGCCAACAAGTCCAAAAATTAGCAAAGAGAGACGGATTAAATTTAGAAAATAAAATACAACGAAACTAGTATAATCACCTGCCGCTTTTCCAGTTCATGAACTCTCTTTTTCAAGTGATTTTCTATTTCCAAACCCTACAAAACACAAGATCCATACACAACCGCTGAGCATAACAATATTCCATTTGCAAGCCAGGTAGACCAGACCTCAAGCAGCATAATCCATACCACTCGTAGTTTGCTTCGAAGGTTATCCACAGATTTCCTCACTTTCTCCAGCTCCTCTTCTAATGCACTCTGTCTGATGAGAAAGTTATTCCAGTTGCATAAAAGGCAAAAAAAAAAAAAAAATAATAATTGGCTAAATAAAAATAAAAGCCTGAAATACAAACTAGAATGTCCGGAGCTAAATTTAGAAGCATGTTATCAAACAATTAGCAATTAACAATGAGGTGATAATGTGTAATTATTTCAGAATCTACAGACTCAGAGAGCTTAAGAATATAGAATAACTTCTATCTATATCCCTCGTATGATCATGTTATAGCACACTAATCAAACAGAACAAGATAAGAAACTGCAAATTAAACTGCAAACTTGGGTAGCAAATATGCAGGAGATACAGCCTAATGCAAGATACTAAACATGAAAAAAACATCTAAGGTATACTAGCATCAAAGTAACAAGACAATTTTTAGACCATAAAAGCCAGGCCACTCACTACACGGACCTCAACTTGAAAAATATCAACTTAAGTGCATTTGTCAATAAGAAACCTATTTTTAAGGCTCATATAAATAGATGGGCAGATCTTGAACTAAGTAAAGTTTGGGTTATGTAGCATTCACTTATCAGCCCATGAACTAAAACCTGTATAAGTTTATGAAAACTTCAAATTAGTTCCAAAATTAGGTCCTTATCCAATAATATTCTCCAAAAAAATTCCAAAATACATACTTGAGCACACACTAAGTTATTTACTTTAAAAATAATCCCACTGTCAAAAATTTCCATTATAGAATATTCTCGATTTGTTATAATTGTCTCTTTAGTACTGTCAGCTAAAACTTCAACAAAATGAAGTCACATATTTTTCGACTCCCCATTAACTACATCTATTTTTCTTTTAGTTGCACATTAGTTCTCTCATTATAAATCTTTCAAATATTTACACTTGATTCATGCAATCAATTTTGCAACGTTTTTAATTCTTTTCATATTTAAATTTTGAGCAAGAAATAGTAAAAAATAAAATAAAACATACAAACATATTATTTTTATGTTCTTAACTCAGTGCACCTTAAATTTTTGAAATTTGCAAGTAGCACTGTACCGATGAAATTCAAAAGAAAGCCACTAAATCAACAAGAAAAACAGTAAATCAACAAGAAAAATAAATGGAGTACAATAATTAACATGTTAATTGATTTACTTCTTTATTGAGAAAGATTTGGCTTAATTTCAACTTGTTTAATCTTGTTTAACAAGAGCGATACATGAATGCGAGTATACATCAACTTGACTTGACTCATTTAACAGGTCATGCCTGAACTGAGTTTAAAGCTCATATTGTAAGTGAGCCAAACCTGAGATTGACAAAGCTCAACTCATTTTCAACCCAAAACAAATCCATTAAGAATCTATTAAATAGTAATGATACCATATGTTTACTTGAAATTAAAAATTTTTTAAGAAAAAGAAAAAGAAAAAGAAAAGGTCATGAAAATTTACGATGTATTGAGAGGTAGAGGCATCATTAAAACTCCACATTTCTGCCGAGTCCTGCAATAGCAATGTGCATTTTTTCCCCCAACTAGCATCTTCAAACCCTTTAAGAGAATGCTGCCTGATTTCATAAAATTTGTTGACAACCTGCAATTATAGAAAAGGAATTTGAAAGAAATGAAAATGAAATATCCATGAAAACTTGAAGATGATTCCTAAAATCTAAATGTAAAATTAGATCTCAGAGTTTGATCCCACAAGATGAATACAGTCAGCATGGAAGTTAAATTAAACAAGTTAAACAGTATTTTAATGAACCCCCAAACATTTTAAAGCCTGATCTTGTATTCATGACCTGCCTAGGACACAAAATTAAACAAATACAGAAGATCAAGTCAAGATAATCCCACCTTAGTGCAACACTATATTGTTCCAAAACAAAACACAGCATGGCAACATAAGCAAACTGTCAGTGAGACACCATATTATTCTCAAAACCTATTGAGATAAACCTTGCAAACGACAGCCATCAAAACACCTGCTTAGCATCCTACCAAGGACATCATCAGTAACACTCATAAAAATACACGAGGAAGGAAAGAAAGATTACATGCATACACCATTGTCATTATCAGACTCTCTTTTGTAGACCACAGATAAAGAAACTCCTAGACCAAGGTCTTGGAAACACTCTCTCATCCTTATCATAGCACTAAAAGCCAAAAAAAAAAAAAAGGAAAGAAAGAAAGAATAGTACTCATAGAGCTATAATCTTCAAGAGAAATTGCTTCAAGTAGTAGTTGGTCAAAGTGCAAAGATGTATTTTGACCAGTTGATATGCATAATTTATCAAACAGACAACTGAAAATATATGCAGGTGGTAACCGAAAGCATCACTTTGGGAGTTGGAGAAGACAGTGACAAGGTTTCTTCTCTTTCCATACATCAAAATGTATGCACATTCAACTACAATCTTGTTATCAGCTAAGGATAAATTTTCTCTAGGATAGATTCAGAAAAATCGAAAGACAATCACCTTCTTGAAAGTTTCATTCAGCTCTGTTTGCTTTGCTAGATCACTCTGCAGTGCATCATTCAACTTCTTCTGCTCAAGATAATCCAAGGTTAGCTCTTCTAACCTGTGTAAAAAATTTCAAAATTTGAGTACTAGGTCTCCCAAGAGGAACTTGAGAATGACGAGAGGATCAGAAAAAAAAATGGCCAAAGCAGATATTATAAATAGGTATTAGGTAATAAATGATGCATGATCATAATAGAAAATATAGCCTCTCTCAGTCTATTATATAATCCATATTTTGCATTTGTGATGCATCATATAAGTAGAATTTTGATACATAAGCAGAAAATTATTACAAGCCATCAATCCCTTAGCACATCCAAGAGAATGAATCGAACAGCATATATATAATAAAGTGATATCTTCTCACAATCATCCCAAATAAACACCTATGAAATCATTGAGACACAACGTTGCTTCACAAACTAGATGGTCTTTTTACAAAGAACTTCTATCCATGCATTTCGTTGGGAGATGAATCCGTAATTGAGATAACATAATACAAGGATTTATAAGTAGATAAGTATTGGACCTAGCATAAGCCAATTGATTTGTGCAGGATGAGTTGCAAACTCTTGCCCATGTATAACCCCAACCTTACAAGCCCATGAACTTGTATTTCACAACGCAGTGCATTGCAAGGACTTCAACAGTTTATTTAATCAAATAGCTCAGTAAATTGAAAATCCCACATGGAATCATCCAAGATATGGACAAATAAACACAACCAATAGGAATAGTTATGGATTCCTATTATACGTTGCATACCAAAAAAAACCACACAGATTTGCCATTTTAAAGAAACAATTTATCCACTAATTACCATTCCTAATGGCCACAAAAAAAAAATAATCTTAGGAAGATAGGAAATTAGAATTTACTTACTGACTTCTAAATAAAAAATCTATGTTAAAGTAATAGATTAAGTGGTTTCGAACTAAAATTCAAAACCACTAAAATTCAATATGATAGATGGGGAGAGACCCTTTCATTTTGCAACTCTCAGAAGTGGAAGAATATCAATAGAAATTAAAGATGACAAACACCTTTTCTCAATTTCATTAAATTTTTGGGACATGAGCTCTTCCTTCTCTTTAGCCTTCTCAGCCTGTCACCAACCATTAAAGAAATTCAAAACTTATCAAATATTGCATGCAGAAACTACTTAAAGAATATCACAGATGATGAAAACAAAAGGCCAATCATATACTAAACAAACTTTAAAGTAATTTATGACCTCCATTATTGAATGATCACGTTCAGCAAAAGCAGAAGCTACACAGCCCTGAAAAAATTTAACCTGCTTCTCTGCCTCCATATTCTGGCGAAAGAAAATGAAACAGATGAGGGATCAAAGGAAAATTTCATTAATTGCTGTGCAAAATGTATGATCGAAAGTCTCCACTCAGCAAAACAAAAGAAACAGGTAAAAAGTGTTTTATAAAAGTTGTATGGGTAGTTTTCCAAAGCAGCAAATACAGTCAATAACTTTAACCAGAGGTGAAAGATAAGCATCAATTTTTTTAAGCACTTGCAGCTTTATTTGATGTTATACATGAGTTTGCTATCACAAATTTGGTCCTCCTCTAGGAGAAACATCATGACAATCAAGCTAGATCCTACCTAGCTAGCAAAGCAATTTAGACAATGAGAATTAAAAGACAGACAAGTCTAGAATGTAAAGTTTACAAAGTTAGCATTTCTTAGACTGCTTGTTGTGCATTACCACACCAAAACCATTTTTTATTTTCTCTCCATAGTTTTTGATTGCTGGTGATTCCATTCTAGGTGGTTGTAGAACCATTTCAGTTGATGCTATGCCCAAAAAGAGAGAAAATAAAAATAAAAAATAAATAGAAAAAACCATGTTCACATAGATGTGGCGAGAGAGAGAGAGAGGGACAGCAACCTTTGTAACCTCTGCATGATGTAGATCTGCCAGTTGAGACTAGATACAACAAAGCAAACATATAAGCTTGTGAAAAGTTTTTCAGAAATACCTTAAATGGGAAAGTCAAAATTCTTACCTTGATTCGGTAAGCCTCTGAAAGCTCCTCTTGAAGATTTATATTTTCTCTTGTGCAAGCAGATAACTTCTTTTTCAAGTTCTCAATCTCCTGCTCCAAGCCAGCTGTCCTAATAGGGCAATAGGATATTTCATTTATTGCTTTCTTACCAGTAACAACCCTTAGCCATACTAACCCATTCCTTCCATAAAAATGTTATACACAATATTTTTATCTTGTGAATAAAGAAACCAAATATACCTCTGAAAATGCATTTTAGTAGCCACCATAAGGTAGCTAGGTCCAGCTTGCTGCATGCATAATTGCTCTATGTCTTTGTGTAATTCATCGCGCTCTAGAAAACATAATAATATAAAAACATTATGTCGAGAACACCTAATGATCTAATACCAGAAACATGTAACCTATATCTGTAGCTAAACCAAAAAATGGTCAAGGTCCTTTTTTTCATTCAAAGGATTCTGAACATAATGACATGAAAAAAGTAACACAGTGAAGGACCAAGCATAAATATATACATTATTGAATAAAGAAAGAAGCAACATTACCATGCTCTAGTTGTTGGATGCGAGCCAATAAGGACTCATTTCCATTTAAATTTGCATCCATATCTGAAAAATAGAATTTCAATTATGACTAAAACGATGGTGCAAGTTAGGCTATGAACCCAAAAGCATAACAGTACTGATAATATATAGTCCAAACATGCAGCATCAAACTCCAACTCCAAACTGAACTCCACAAAATCATACCAAAAGGGCATGAACAAAAGCAGTAATTTGCAACTTAAATTGGTCCACTTATGTATTAAACAAAAGTAACAAAATAATAATTATCCAGAAAAACTCAATTTCTTGACTTATGCAAATAAACATAGGGAAGAAGGAAAATTCTTCATGTAAATTTACTAAATCAATTAAGGGAGTTTTCTTTTCTTTTCTTTTTTTTTTTAAACAGTGATTGAATCGCCGCTATAGTTAAAACTTAAAAACAGAAACAAAAACAAAACAAAACCCAGAAAACCAAAAAAAGGAAAACCCTAAAATAAAATAATCAAGAAGCAAAAACATGACATAGTTATCTGGTAAAGGAGTTCATATGAATATCAAGACGTAAATTTAGAATTAAAAAACAGTACCTGAAAGTTATTGTGAGAAGATTGAAATTAAGAACCAACAAAGAGCTTATATTGAAGAAGGAACACGAATCAAAAGGACAAAGAGAGAAAATTTTTGGGATATCAGAGGGAGAGAGCCATGTCTCTCTTCCCCTGCCTGCCTCTGTATCTAGACCCGCAACGACCAATGAAATGAAATGAAAATAAATTACACAAAAGAATCAATGTTTTATTGTTTCTAATGAGTAACGACTTTCGAATAAACTAAATTCTTTTGTTATTTATTCAATATTTTTGGTGGTTTCTCATTATTGTGATTTTGATTTTTTTTTTTTTTAAGAAATTCTTTTTATTGGTTCTTTAATCTTTGTTATTATATTAGCAATTTAGCATTTACTATAATAATGAGATTCAGTTAAAATTCGAATTTTATCGTTTGAGAATCTTTAAAATTTAATTTGTTATATTTTTTCATATTTCAATTAATTTTTTTATAAATTTCTAATAAAAATACTCTCTTCTTTTAGTTTTTATGGAAAGCACTCGTCAGACTAATATCCACATTGTTTGGTTCAAAATAATTGATTTTTTGGAAATATTATTCCTACTAAATAGAATTGATAACGTAAACCAAACACAAGCAATTTAAGCACTTCCTTATCTATTTACCCCCAACCAAACATAATCATTGTATATCTCTTCCTTTAAAAAATATAATTTATTATTTAGTCTTTTTTTATACATGGATGCCCAATGAATCGAAATAACATTGTGAACTACACTGCAGATGACAGTTCTTCCCTTTAAATAGCATTCACCAAAATAGTGATAAACTTCTCACTCTCAATGTCTAGATAAAAATATCAATTAGATGTTGTCTGATTGAGATGAGATCATAGTTCTAAAAATCGGGGCAGCCGATTAGGTCAGGCTGTGGTCCGATCCGAATTGTATTGAAAAATCGGATGTTAGAAAATCAGACTCAACCGGTAAAAACTGCTGAATCTGACCAGTAAAAAACCGGTTCAATTAAATTTCTAGGTATTTTTAGAAATTATGAGTTTTAAAATTTGGGCTTTCTAAAAATTAGACCCACTAATTTTTTAATATTTAGATCTTTTTATTTTTAAATTCAAATCTTAATATATTAATTAAATGAAATTAATAATATATTTTATAGTAATTAATTTTTTTAGTTTTAAATTTATTTTTAAAAATTATTTACTCTTTTTTAAACCAAAATTTGGAAATTTTTTTATTTGAGTTCAAATTTTTTTAATCTTTATTTTCAAATTTATTTAATAAATATATTTAAAAATATTATATATAAAAATTTAATCCAACCGTATTAAACTCGGTCGAATACTCCAATTTAATGGTTCACTGACCGGCCCAGTACTTAAAGCACTCGATCAAATTATTATTATTTAGTTTAGATTAATAAACAAAATAGACTTTTTTGGCATGTATCTTTTTTTTTTTTTTTTCAGAAATGGCCATTTATCTTTTATTATTTAATATTTTTAAATAATTAACTAAAATTTGTGAATTATATTGAAAATCACAATTAATAAGTATCATTTTAATACAAAATTCAAATTATTCATTTACCGAAATATATATTCCACCCATTCTTTTTATGTAGGAATGATTAATTTTTAGTTTAACCAACTTTTTTGTCATTTTTTTCTAATTTACCCTAATATATTATTTATTCTTCCTCTAATATTAATGCATGCCTTAAATTATGTTTGAGTTTTCAATGAGATTCTAAATGCTATGTTGAAATGAAAGAAATGGAAACAATTGCAGAAATAAAATTTATGTTATGTGTGAAAATATGAAAATTTTTATTCATTTAACTTTACAACTGCCTTTCATGGTTGCAAATGCACTTTTAGTATTGCACAATTTTTTAAATATGACAAAATCCATAAGAAATCCTTTCAATTTGGTCAATTTTAACATTTTGTAATATTTTTCTATTCAAATTCTATTTTAATTATTGCTTATGTATTCTAGACGAACACTTTTTTTTTTTTTTTCTAAAGGAAATTGATGTAAAAAATCCATTCTTCGAAATTTATTCACATTAAATGCTCATTTATAATTTTAAGTTACGGGTTTAAGTAAATTTTCTATGAAAAAAAACACCCAAAATAGAAACTTTTCCTTTACAAAAGAACGGAAGGAGTATAGATAAAGACGAACTATTCAAAGGTATATGCATTGAGAAAGTTCAAGATTATCAACCTAGCCACGTTTTGTTTGACGTACCAAATTCTGGTACTTCAAAGTTTTATATAAATCTGCAACATAAATATAGCAAGAAACAGTGAAATAGGCTACACAAGCCACAAAATCTTTGGGAAGGCAATTACACGGAAACAATATCATTTATTTAGAAAAATCAACATGTCGGTCAAATTAAAGATTGTTAACTAATGAGTTCTCTGCTACCATTCTTCATATGATTACAAAATGAAATTCAGAATAAAGAAAAGTAACTCCAGACACATGCTTGTCCATGTGCATACATCAATATAATCGAAGGCCAGTTTGGGGCACAAACCAATACCCCAAAGCTGTTTCCTATTGTCTCAATTGTCTAATAAACATAAAACGGACTACAAACAAACGTCTTCCTAAGAGAACTACAAACAAACGTCTCTCAGAATTCATTGCTCCAATCACTTTCTACATTCCAGCTACCTTTTTCTAAAAACCTGACTTGGTGATAAATTCTGACCACAAACCAGAATCCTTCAAGAGAGAAGGAAAATAACAAGCTCCCATTTGAAATTGTTGAAAAGAAAGAGCTGCCTATGCAATTACAACCTACCAAACCGTGAGGATCCACAGCTAAATACATCGTGTACCCTACAAAAAAGGCTTTTCTATATGTACAGACATGTAATGTCAGCATGTCAAGAACATCTATCTTGGCCTTGTTCAAGTGCCATCATTAGTCATTTACCAATTTTGAATATCTCCATCAAGCTCTAATCATCTGCATATTATATAGCAAAGAATCATTACCCCCTTGATTAGTATAAATGAATTTGAAGTGTAAAATTCATTTACAAATGATAGGATTTAATTTAGTTATGTTGAATTCCATAAAAGTTAGTTGTTAAGAACAAAATGAACACTTGCATTCACATCAAATATGAAAACATGAAATTCAAAATGAATTTCACAAAATTGTGGAATTCATTTACCAAACATAGCCTTGCATATTGGCCACTGTGAAGGTTATGTCAATACCTAAGCAGCAAGGAGGACTTGCTTGGTCTCTGTTTTCAGAGGTTCAGAAGTAATTCCAAGAACAAAAATACACAACATAATGGTAGAAAATTTCAAGTCTTGGTTGTTCTACGCACAAGAACCAACAAGAAGAGGTGAGGGCAGAGGGAGAAAATCAAGGCTTATACCGAAGTGAGAGAAGCTTCAGTCAAATAAAAGAGAGTCTCAAAGAAATTCTAGAAATAAGCACAAACTTCTCCACATACCCCCACCACCAACTCATTTATTTCTTCCACCTAATTTTGATATCAACCACAAGGTGACTAAATTCCTCTTTTACTATTCAAGCAACCATTTTGGCCATTAGCAGATTTCCCCAATATTTCAAATGAACTAAATTAATTGCCACAAAAATAACAAAGTATACCATCTTGGGTGGAGTCCTTCCTTTCAGTGTCTTCAAAGCTGCTTCTGCAAATGCTTGTGCCGCTTCTGCATCAGCCTCTGCAGCCTCTGCATCCCTTGCAGCATCTTCAGCTTCAGCTATAGCAGCTTCTGCCTCGGCAACTGCTCGAGCAGCTGCTGCAGCAGCCTCTTGTGCACTCATAGTTCTCATCTTAGCCAACTCCAAATCAATCTGAGCCTTTGTAAGCATACTGAAATCATCCCTCTCCACTTTTGGAGATATTCTTTGTCTTCCCTCCAAGAACAACATGGAAGAATTCCTCCTCCTGTCAGAAAATGTCGAAGTAGGTGCAATCCTATATTTGCGCTTAACCTGCAAGAGTAAAAATGAAAACTTGAATTAGGATCAAACACCAAAATAGTCAGACCAACAATAACTAGCCAAACCAGATTTGTATATAAAATGTTCCAGTTGCAGTGATTATCAAAGTTTAACATAATTATCGAGGTACGAACAATACGAACCATATCTATAATTGTATGTGTTTGTACAGAACATACAATAACCTTTTAAGCCCCAGTTTGGAAAACATCTTAAAGAAGAAAACCATCTAATCTAAGTTTTAAATCCAGCATTGATTCTGAGGCAACAATCATCTTTTATATATTATAAAAACAGCTTATCCAGATATATACTGTCACGCATGATGAGAATGCATTGGCAGAACCTGCATTTAGAAGACTACAACTGGGCAATAGCTGTTAAGACAAATTAAAATTTAATCTGCTAGAAGTGTTCATAAGCCATGAGACATCAAAATAATGTCATTGCAAACATATGCTACTCCAACATGATAGAGAATTTAACTTTAGGGGGTTCAAACAACTTCTACACTTGAAGTTCCTAGAAAATGTTAGGCAATGTTAAAACAGAAATGGAAATTATTAAGTAAAAAATGAATAGCAATAAAAATCTCCAAATTCAGGAAAGGATCGAGAGGATATAAAACTGTGATCTCAATATGCAAACTACCTATGAATAAATTTAGGCATGTATAGAACCCACCAGTTTATAGAATAGTACTGTCGTTAAATGCATGCATTAATTCTATACTCCCACACACATAATAATGACAAGACATTCCACCTGATTATGATTGCACGAAAATAGAGAGCTCAATTACCTTAATAAGCTTTCCGTTTGATGTCAAATACTTCAATTTTGCTGACAATATCTTTTTGAAGTCATGAGGTGGCCAGTATTGTTCCTACAGAATAAACTGAGATCATAAGCCGATAACACATAGTTTACGCTGATAACATGCAGATAAAGAAATTGAGATGTCTGCACTGAAGTAGAATATGTGGCAAAAGAATTGTTAAAGCCATAGACTGACAGAAAACGAAACTGTTACAATTTGTATGGTTGTTAAAATATTAACTAAATATTAGTTACCAGATAAAATATTGTTAAAAGAATGTTATTAAAGGCAGGGTGCACAGTCTTCCTAACACGAAAGTTCTACTTGATCTGTCATGTTAATACAGCCAAGCAATAACGATGAATGTCTCAAAGCATGGTATCATAAGTTGAGAAGACTTTCATGTTCTTCCTCTGAAGTAAATGATTATTGCTCCCATAAAATATAAAAGCCTCTGGATGGTCTTTTTTTTGTTCCTTTTTGGTCTATTAAATTTCAAATAATTTAAAGTCTAACAAATGCAATGCAGCAGCTTTCAGTTGGTATAAGTTGTATCAGAATGCATCTTCCACTATTTCAGACAAATATTTTGACCACAGTGCAATAGTTTATTTTAGCATTAGCCATAACATGAAACCCACTAAATGCAAAAGATATATATGTTTTACTATCGTGTGGTCAAGACATAGTTGGTCTACCTTAAATAGCTCCTACAATCAAAAAGGAAACATACAGATTCCTGAAAGCAGAATTAGGATAAAAAAAGTAAGAAAAAGAAGAGGTGATTGGAAGGAGAGCACCTCTGTCAAACTATCATCTTAAATGACTCATTCCTAAGCCCCAATTCTGTTTGGCATCAGTCAAAATGAAAATCTATAAGACTTTCTAAAAACCCTCAAATCACAAATCTAACCAAATCTGAATAACTTTTAGCAATCATTGAATGTCTGAAAAATAAGAAAATACTATGACCTCCTAAACAATATCTTAAAAAATTTTTAAAAGCTAAAATTGATCATTTGGACCATTACTAAAAGCTAGATGGGACTTTGTCAACCTTACTTAAACATGTTAAAATTCCTAAATATGTGATTTCTATTATGTTAAATGTGAATTACTAAAGTATTATAATCATATTACTGGTATCTTTAACATCCCGGGTTGGGGAAAGGAAGACAAGTCAAGGTATACAACACTTTCAAATTAAACATTACCTCTATGTATGCAGCTATTGTCGTCTTATTAGAACCACCAGGCTCCTTCAAGGTAGTTATAGCCTCCATTATAAGATTATCCAGCCTACAACAAAGAAAGTACAAAAAGATTACACATGTACAAAATAAAGCTGGAAGATATCTTTCATTATAAGTCATAACCAACCTCACACTATAACCATATAAATTCTTCAAGGTTTTGACGCATGAGGACGCAGATTGGTTTTGGAGTTCTTTTCTCTCGTCTTTTTTTTTGGTAGTTCTTTGCCTTAAAGCTTTTGGATTAGCTTGGGCCTATAAGTATCCATACTTGTAATGCTCATTAATTCCATTTTCAGAGTTCAGATTCAGGCAATCAATTCCAGCAAATTATACCTTCATCCTTGAGTTGTGCAATGCAATTCCAACTCTAGAAAATATAAAGCTTTCTTGATATGATTGTGTCCTAGATAGTATTAATCCAGGTGTAGCAAATTATTTCTATTTGCTTAATTTTCCCTTCATTTTCCTAAGAAAATCAGATCTTCCATGTTAATTTTTCGATCCCCAAATCTTGATTGCTACATACCCCATGCCTAATCTCCTAAAAGCTAAATTTCTCCTAGTCCTAATCTCTAAAGTCAAATTGTCCTCATTCATTCTAGATCACATGAAAAGCATAGTGATAGAACCCCACATTGATTTTAAAATATAATAAGAGTATATTCCTCATGTGCTGAAATAAGGAAGCTGCCACAACAAAAACTCTTGCACAATAAGTTTCAACTCCCATGTCCATATCTAAATTTTGCAAAAAGAATTTCAAGAGTTTCGATAAGTTTCCCAAGGTTCTCAAAATACCTGACCACAATGCAGAATATTTTTTTGTCAAGTGACAGAACAGGAACTTCTTTAACAAAATGGCCGTAAAATATCATTCAGTAAACCATTCAGACGAGACCAACTCAACAAAGATGTTCCCAATAAAAGTTACTCTAATTCCCCAATATAGCTATATATTAATCTTAACTATATAGTTCCAGGCACCATACAACACTACAAGATCAATTAAACATGTTCCCTGGATACATAATACTGGAAATTATTGTGTAGGAGTACCATTAACAGGATTAAAGATCCAACTCTTTGACACTGCTCAGGCTCCATATCAACACTATGAACTAACAAGTCATAATATTTTTATATTAAGATGATGTGAGTGACACTTCACACCAAAACTGATGGATACAAGATATGCAATGTGGAGTAATATTTCTAACCTTACAGTACTTCTCCTGGTACCAACAGTCTGCATCATAGGATTGGAGACCACAATTGACTTAGTATCTGAAACATCTTCATCACTTTGAACAACAGTATTTAGACTCATAGGATTCTCTTCCTGTTTAGGGACGTGATGCACTCTTTTAACAGCTAACTTAGATTTTTCGCGGGAGCTCCACCCATTTGCCATAACACTCATATTTCTCCATTTATCCTATCCACATTAAAAGGGCAAACACATTAATCACTGCAATTTCAAAGAAAGGTCCAATTCTGCAATTTGAAGAAAAAAATAATACGAAGAAATAACTACATATATCAAACGTAATACTCATTTGAGAGAAATTAAATATCCACTAAACAAGAACTCAAAGAGAACTAACCTTAAGATCCACATTTGAACGCAAATACAAGACACCACTAAATTCAGGATCTTTGAGTATAGTACGCCATTTGCCAGCCCCATGTTTTATCACTCCAGCTTTTAAAGCTGCTTCTTCTTCTGCTGTCCATTTTTGCTTCGGCGCACCCATCAAGAGCACTTTCCAAACAGATCCAATGCAAAGAACCTAGCATATCTCATAAGAAAACATGCAATCAAACAGAGAATAACACGCTAACAAATAACATAATCAAAATTCACAATGACATATTCTTCTACTCGGAAACCAATCAATTAAACATTAATATCAGAACCAATTACACTTCACTCATATGCATTTCGTGACTTAGTTCATTAATTTATACAACAATATTAATATTACATAGAGAAGATAAAAATTATGAAATTCCTAATTAAGAAGGGCAAAAAAAATGTACATAAGTTATATCATACAAGAAATACAAACCCTAACAAAAGAAAAGCCGCTAAAAATGATAAAATCAAAAACAAAGAAAATTAAAATCCAAGAAACCCTAACGAAAACGTCAATTGTTACCCAAAAAAAGAAAATTCAAATGCAAATCAAAAACAGAGATATTATTTTGATGGAGAAATCGACGAATTTGAGAAGAAAATTTACCAGGAAGATGGTACGGTATGATCAGGAAGCGAGAGCGAGAAACAGAACTGGTCTTTCTGACAATTTAAAATTAAATAATCTAGTTTAGGTTTTTTGAAAAATTTGGAACGGAAAGGACTATCAAGATGAGAGGTTTTCTAAGAACAAACAGGACATGAAAAATTTTATTATTGTTTTATTATTATTTTGTGTGATTTATTAATATGAAGAGTTAAAATACAATTGCGAGAAAGGGTCAGTGTTTGGTTTAACCAATCGAATTGATTCGATTCCGTCTGATAACTGCATTTTCATGACAATTGAAGTCGGATCGAAACTATAGAAATTGGTTCGGATCCAACCGAACCATAATGATTCGAATTTCTTAACCGGATCACTTTTTGGATGTAAAATTAATTTGGTTAGCCATATATAATCAAATTAAAACCAGAAACTGACAAATGATCAGTTTGATTTTCAGGTCAAGAGTCAAATATTGCTCGTATCCTAAATGGTGATGTTTGTAGTTTGTACGTATGAATATTGATGACAAAATCATGCGACGACACCGTTTCATATCCACCCGAACTCAATCCAAATAAAGCAACAAATCCCGCTTCATTTAAAAATACAATCCCATCATTCATCGCATTTAATGTTTTCTTTTAAATTAAAAAATTTACCTTCCAATTTTCATTAAAATATCTTATTAGATCAACAAATTTTATCATTATGATAATTTTGTTTTAGGTCTATTCTTTAGATGAAATATTATATGTTCTCTATCTGTTATTTATAATGATTTTATGTAATTAATAAAATCTTAATATATTATATCATTTTTAACACTAATTAAGCTTATTCTCAATTTTCTCTTCCTCTTCTCTAATCATTTATGACCCCCTTAATTTTTAGTTTGACTTATTAAACATTTCAATTTATAAAATTTCACATATTATACACTTCAATTTTTTATTTTAGTAAACTATTCGACTTACAAAATTAGATCAATTGAAGATTCATTAAAAAATTAGAATCTATGCAAAATTATTTTGTTGTTCAAATTAATTAAATGGTCAATTGCTATTTTGCTAAAGTAATATTCAAGAATAAATATCTAATACCATCTCTTTTAATTTTATTATTTAAAAGAATATAATAAATTCTTTTAATTTATTAAAAGACAAATAAATTCAATTAACATTATTAACTATTAGCACGGTTTTTTTATAAAAAAAGCATCGTGGGAAGCCAGTGAGAAGTGAGAAAATTGAAATCATAGATTTTCCCTTTTATCATTCATTGGAAAACAATAATCCTTTTATTATAACTAATTAAATTTATATTGGTCCAACTGATAAAATTGAAAGATTAATTATATCTTTATTTTTCTTTTGAAAAAATATGAATCTTTTATTGATATTGAAAAAAAAATACATCTTTCATATAAAAATATAAAACATACATAAAAAAAATACCCAAATACAAAATTTGATTTGATTTCTTTCAATAATCTCCAACTATATTAATTTGACCTAATTGAGGGAAAAATCTGAGAATCGGGAAAAAATAATTTTTTTTTAATAATTTGATCTAATGGCATTATTGATGATAAGTGTTGAGTTTGGTGGTTGCATGTTTTGAATTCTTTGAAGTGAAAATTTACTGTTCACTGTACCCCCATCTGCCATAGAATTTTGAAATTCATATTTAATTAATTTTTTTAATAAATTATATAATCCGATTCCAACTATAATCTTAAATATTTATATAAACAATGAAAAATCAATAATTAAATTAACTTGAAATTTTAAAATAAAATCTTTTTAATCATTTTCAAAAATTTTATAAATTAAATTAAACTGATCTATCAATATCTAAATTTGACCCATCAATAATTTCACGGGCTAAATTGACATTTATTTGAAGAGTATTCCTACCAATAAAAAAAATCCCTAATAAGTAATTTGATAAAATCTCACAAATCCATGATTTTGTATTAGACATTGAGAAGTGGGTGAGTACTGATCAGTAATCATCCATTAATTATTCGTTATGACCTATAAACATACTTACCACTAACTACTGAATTGAAGTTGACAATGACAATGGAACTTTTCACTAACCAGTAATCAATCAAATCATCAAGTTGTGGGTTCCATATCAAAATTCCATTTATTTCTAATAGTTCATTCCCTCACATCAACAATTGCATAAAAGATTTTATCTAAAGCCACAATATAAACCAAACTCATAACTCTAAAAGACAAATATTCCTCTTCTATACAACCTTTTAGGTAAAAGCCAAATCCCACTCTTTTTACAACTAAGCACTATCTTAATACTTAATTATAATATCAGAAAGAAAAATAACCTCCACAAAGTAAAATCAATCAACCCACATATAGCATAAAGGGTAAAGACCCATGAGCACAAGAAAAGGTTATGTACTTCCACTTGAAAGAAAAAGAGGTTCAAATTATTTGTGCAAGATGAACATTAACAGAAAATACAATTAAAAAAAGAAAAACTAGACAAGAGAGATTTTAAAGGCAATAATGAAGATCCTTAAAATACACCGTACTAAAGATTCAATTTCAAACCACAATTTTCTGTTGAATCTCACTCTTAAAGCTTTCTCCTCATTATTAAAAGCAAGCTTCTAGCAGGCAGCAACAGCAAAGAGCAGCCAAACTGCACATGTAAAAAAAGCATAATTAGACACCAAATCAAAACATACTATTATTGTAATTAAGTAAAACTAACACAAAATCAAAATAATGGAATTCCAACTCAAAAATCTAAATTGTTTAGTGTTTGATTACAAAAGCTGGCAGCATAAACGGGGCAGGTTGGCTGGCATCATTTGCATAAAGAGCCTAAAAACAAACTCAACAGCTGCAAAACTATGTGAAAGAAAATGGCATTTTGTATCTATGTAAGCCATTCATCCCCTCAATGTACCTAGCCAAAAATTATCATCAACTAGATAACCTACCTTCCAAACAGTACAGCTAGCGTTTAACTTAACCAGATACCTAGACACGGATAGCAAGTCTTTGATTGAAATATCAAGTGAACTTAAATCAGTGAGCCAAGTTCAATAATACCCAAATTCAGAAAAAGTGAGAAAAGAAAAAATCAAGCAAAGAAATTCAAGTTCTGCTTATAGTCTTATATCATAGTTTAAGAACTATGATTATTTAGAAGTCCAAAACTTTTCTTGTACTCTGTACTTGGAAATGAAATACAAATAAATAGGAACAGTTTCTGACAATGGTGCCCATACACTGTCTACCCAAACCTTAAAAGCATCTGGATTTTGTTTTGACCTCGAAATCCACAACAATTTCTTAATGACCAAAATACCCCTACGCAGTTACCCATGTAGATATTGATAAAAAAACATAGACTTTGACCAAAAGTAACCAAAACGCAAATATCCTTCTGCCCAATTCGTTCTTGACTCGAACCAAACAAGATTATCACAGATCTGAATAATCTAATTCTAATCTGGGATGAACAATCATACATCCAGAATTTAAAAAAATATATAGAGAGATAGAAGCAGGTATATACCATCCTTCCAAGCAACCAGGGCTACTGCTTTGTTGTTGAGGAGGTGGTTGACCATACTGAGGGGCATAAGCAGGAGGAGGAGGGGGATAACCCTGAGGAGGATATCCCTGAGGAGGATAACCCTGAGGATATCCTTGTGGGGGATATCCGGATGGTGGATAAGCGTCTTTTGGATATCCTTCAGGTGGATAACCTATGCACAGAAAAACCCATAAAATCGGAACCATCAAAACCGAAACTAATCAAGAACACCAGATCTAAGTAGATCCCATCAAACAAAACAAAACAAACCCCATATATCCCTCAAGACTCAAATACAATAATTGAACATAAAAACCCCAAAAAAATAACCCACAAAAATAACCAAATCGAAGAATCTACTAAACCCCGTTAAATGCACGTTAATCAAACGCAAACCCCGAATTTAAAGAAAAAATAAGACCCAGAAATACTTTTTTTTTTTTAAATCCAAACGAAGAAATGAAAATTGAAAAGGGTTTGTACCTTGAGGAGGAGGAACCCCAACAGGAGGCTGTTGCTGGTTATAATAGCTCATTCTCTACTTTAATGGGTTTTTGCTTTAGATGAGAGAGATCTAATTCTCAGAGCTTTCTGTTGTATGAAGTCTGCGAGATTTTTCTTTTTTAAAAGCTGTATAAGGGAGTTTAGGTAGTAGTGGACGATTTTATAAGAGAAAGACTCGTTTTTATAGGAACATGCAACACTAGAGTTAAGCAAGGAAGTTATAACCAACGCAGGTTTCCCTTATTTTGGTCAGTGATTAATTAATTATATTATACTAATAATTAGTACTTTCCGCCTTTTTCCTTTCCTTTTACTGTGGTATTATTTTGCTGTACACTACACGTATAGATACATATGCGATCTGACCATTAGTAATAATTCGAATGCAACAGGTCAGTTGCAGGTGCCATTTGGATTATTGCTGTGTCTTTAATTTTAGTAAATACCCTACTAATTGATTAATTAATTAAATATTAAATACGTGTAAAGAAGACTTTTTTTTATAGTACAATTAAATATTTTTTTATAAGAAATACCATATAATGTATTTTTTTTCTCTGTATACCTGTAATTAATATATTTAGAAGGAAAATACGACACCTTTACGCGCTTTAGGAAATATTCACCAAATCAACAAATTCCATTTTAAAGTATTACATTTATGACTCATCTATCCTTTTTCCCTGTCACCTTCGTTTTTATCATACTAATTTGATATATGCATATATTTATACATTAAAAATAATTGTTGCTATTTAGAAATTATTTTATAAGAAGTATAAATTATTGTTTACCATTTTTTCTGGATTAAATTAAAATTTTGCTCACGTCTTTCGCTAAAAGTATTTATTTCATAAAAAAAAAATCGAGTTTTCTAAGATAGATGCAAGAAGATGCGTATGACTTATCCACACTCGGTCATTGTACACTTCTATTTGTGAACGATGAACTCCCACTTTGGCATCAACTCTATGCTTTTTCTTTTTAAGTTAAATTTGCACTTGCTTCTATAAGCCACTAACTACATCATTTAAGCTTTTAAATTTTGATTAAAAAATTATGTGAACCTTTAAATTTTAAAATTAACTTTTTAACACCATAAATTTCATTTTTTTTGTAATAATTTCGCGTTTCATCACATTAATAATAATAATTTTTAAAATTTTAAACTTTTACTCCTAAAATTAATTTGATATATAGTTAGTATAGTTTTTGGAAAAATAACTTTCAGTAATAGAAATTTATGCTCATATTAGTAAAGTGCAGTGTCGATTTTAAGAGCAATTTTTAGTTATAGTATACAACAATACAAATATGTAATTGTATTATGAAAACTTTTCAAGAAAAATAGTCATATTCATGTTCAAATGTGAAAATTTGAGTATATTTCTATATAACGTGTATATACATAGTCCACAAAAGAATTTTGTGTTTAATTTTATCGAAATAGGGCACGATTGTCAGACATAAGAAAGAATTGTGTATACACATAAATTTCATTTTTTTTAATAATTTCGCATTTCATCACATTAATAATGATAATTTTTAAAATTTTAAACTTTTACTCGTAAAATTAATTTGATATATAGTTAGTATAGTTTTTGGAAAAATAATTTTCACATTTTTCAACTATCTAATGAGTGTTTAAAATATTTCTTCTAATCTTTCTTATTTGGTTTAACTCAAAATATAGTTCATTTTTTTTTGAATTATAATTAATTTTTAAATTATCTACTATACTCTTATTAAATTTTACTGTTATTTTTTATAATCCTCATTAATTCTTACTTATTGTTTCAATATAATAGTTGCTCGTGTGTTATTTAAGAAGAGCGTAATTAAAAAGTTATACGAATAAAATTGTCATTTAACTATAATAATTCTTACTCCTTTCGTTCTCTTAATTAAAAAGAAATTTTTATCCATTTTTTACCTATAATACCTCTAATCAACTTTAAATATATAATTAACAGTGAGGAAATCAACTTATTACTAAAATATTTCAATGATGCATTTATTAATTAAAATCTTTGGGAATTACAAGAGTTTCATCAACTTTAAATTCAATAAATTTACATTGGTTTCAAAAATAGAGTATAAAAGTTATCCTTAGACATGAGAAATTCATTTTCTTTATACGCTAAGTTCAGAAAAAAAGATATTGAGTTTATTCACTATAACAGAAATTTGTGCCCATATTAGTAAGGAGAAAAAAAGACATTGAGTTTATTCACTATAATAGAAATTTATGCTCATATTAGTAAGGAGCAGTGTCGATTTTAAGAGCAATTTTTAGTTATAGTACACAACAATACAAATATGTAATTGTATTATGAAAACTTTTCAAGAAAAATAGTCATATTCATGTTCACATGTGAAAAATTGAGTATATTTCTATATAACGTGTATACACATAGTCCACGAAAGAATTTCGTGTTTGATTTTATCGAAATAGGGCACGATTGTCAGATATATGTTATAGTTTTGTTAAAGATTTTTCTACCATAAAAATTTTTTTATTATTAGTGTGCAATAATTAAAATGTGTGGTCGTATTAGGGTATCTAGCTAGTGCAATACTCTTATTCGTACTCAAATTTGTAAAGTTAAGCACATTTCTATTGAACTACTCATAAACATAGCAATTACTCGTACTTTGAAAACATTAGCTCATTAATTGGCGAATCCACGTTTTGTTTACCATTGTTCTTATTAATTGGAAAGAAACAAAGACAGTAACTGAGGTTGTCGAATGATATTTTAGATTTTCTATTTTGGTAAAAATTTTCATTTAGAATAAAATTATCCACATAAAATAAATATTCAAAATGAAAATTTTCTCTAAAGTAAGAGAATTGAGGGAGTATTTCTTAATATGTGTGAAAATAGAAAATGAACTTTTTTAAAGACGTAGGGAGTATAATTTTATAAGATGAATTATTCCATGATCAAATTAAAGCATTTAATGCGCAGAATTTCATCAGTTGAAATTTATAACATGTCAAAGTAAAAAATTTACTATGCAAAACTCTTTTGTAAAAAGTAAATGAGTGAATTTATGTATAAAGCCTTCTATGAATTTGGTGTGCAGATCCCTTAATATCTCTTGCTGAATCTGTTTTATTTATTTGTGTCTGTGTTCATGTTCTATCTCAGGCTCTTGCTGCTATTGAGGAATGGATTATGCATGATCTTTATGTTTATGGGTTTCCCTCTCCCTTGCGTAAAATAAAAGAAAAGAAAAGAAAAAAAAATGATATCATTAGCTATAAACAAGTCCACGCAACAAAAAAGGAAAAGAAAAAAAAAAGCTTGTTATAGTTACTCTTTTTTTTTTTTTTAAATGTAAGTGATTAGATTCGTTGTGATATAATAAAAATGACAATATATATTAGGTGCTTTCTATTTATTATTTCATTGTACATATTTATACTATATATAAAAATAGAAATAGGGGGAGAATAATGGGATTTCCAATAGCGTGCTTAATAAAATTTAGGATATTATAAGATAATTTTAGTAAGCCAATTAGAATATTACATATTATTATTAATATATTTATAAAATTATTAAGTTCGAAGCATCTCTATTACAAATGTTTTCATTAATTTAATAAGTGAAGGGTTATGTCCTTATTGGTAGCCCACAGTATTGTTTCAACCCATTAGACTACTAATGAATTAAAATAAATTATTTTTTAAATAAATACATATAGATAATTAAGTAATTAAAAATTTAAATTTTATCTTTACTAAATTTATTTTTAATAAATATATACGATAATGATACATTTAAAAGTATTTTTATATTTTATTTATAACTATTTAATTCTTTTACTATATAGATAAAAAAGAAAGAAAATATTTTTTTTATATTTGCATGATTTGATTGGATGTATTTTTTAAAAATAAAATTTTAAATATAATATTTTTAATTTGTTATTTGAGAGAGATAAAAAAGAGGAAAAAAGTATATTATTTTTATTAATACTTTTTTATATTTGTAAGATTTGATTGGATATATTTTTTTAAAAGTAAATTTTTAAATAGAATTTATATACATATGAGAGGATAAACAATTGAAAATTTTTAATTTAAAAAATATATATAATATTTTGTTGGTATATTTATATGTCTATTTACATTGAAATATTTTTTTGTTAAATGATTTTTGAAAGAATTTTATTTTTAATAATAATTTTTTATTTACTTTTTTGCTACTAAATAATTTACAACTACTATTATTTTAATTTAGTAAAAAATTTATATCTCCTTGCGATATATATATATGGTCTATTAATGATAAAATATTTTTAACATTTTTAATATTTTTTATTATCCTAAATCTATTTGATTTAATATTTTTTTATATCATAAATCTGTTTGATTTATAAGAAAATATTATTTCAGAAACTGAAAAAAATTAGAACTATATATTTATGTTTGGATCACTTTTTGAAATTTTAAAAATTTGTATACATGTATTTCACTAGGTAAATATATTGCTATCGTAGTCCAAGTGACTTCTATTATCAATTCAAATCATTCTATCATTTTATTTTTTTACCGAACAATAAAAAAATATTTTTTATTGTAGTTGTGTATAGATATATGTTTGGAGTTAAGGGTACAGATTAAAAATTGAATAATGACTTGATTTTCTTTTTAGACATCTATTAATATTTTAAAAATCTACATTTATAAATTAGGGACTAAATAATTAAATCTAGAAATTAGATTGAATTTTATTTTGAGACACTTAATTATATAAAATAGAATTAAGTACGCAAAAGGCATTATTATAAATAGTTGTGCATCAAAGTATAATATAAATTAATCACTTCTATTTATTAATCTAAATAAAACTTATGTTTTAATATTATATAAATAAAAAATAAATACATAACAAACATAGTCAACCTGCAACGCACGTTATACAAAAAATTAGTTATAATATAAACGTAAACATAATGAATGAATATTATAAAAAAATTATTAAAATAAAATACAAGCCAAATTTATAATTAAAATAAGATGAAAATAGAACAATAATAACTCAAGTAAAATAATACCTTCAAGATTAAAAAGTAAAACGATAAGAAAAAAAAGCTTTTAACGTAAAATAATAATAAACTTTATAAGCAAAGAAAAAAAATATAGTGATATTTTTTTCTATAAGAATTAAATATATGTATTAATAATCAATAATAAAATTGTATTGTAATAAAGTGATTATTTAATGAGATTTATAATTGAGTTCTAATTATGATTCTTAAATAATCTATAATTAAGTTATTCCTCGTAAATCTTGTGTTCCACTATTGAAAATATGACAATAAATTTAAATAATAATTACAAAATTTTTTATTGTTTTAATTAAATTATACTTATCATTTTCCTCAAATGATTTGCTATAATCTATAATTAAGTTATTCCTCTCTTCAAAAAAAAAAAAAAAAAAGTTATTCCTAGTAAATATTATGTTCTACTATTGAAAATACAACAATAAATTTAAATAATAAATACAAATTTTTTAATTTTTTTAATGGAATAAAAATACAACAATAAATAGAATTTATATTTAAATAAAAAATTAATATAATTAATTTAAAATTAAATTATATTTATTTTTTTATCAATAAAATTAAAATGATTAAATATATTATATTTTTTTCAGTATTTAATATATATCTTATATAGTATATCATATGCTTTCTTGTTTATCCAATAGAATTTAAATTTAAAAAGAAAATCAATATAAACAATTAAAATTAAATTATTATTATTTTCTTGTCAATAAATTTAAAATTTTTAATGCCCATTTTTATCGATTGATAAAATTCATAAAAATAATTTAGTTTTTGGAAAATATTTTCGTGCTAACTCATAATTCATTGTATAATTCCAATTTGAAAATTAATTAAAAGATAATTAAAATTGATATTTATAAGTGTATAAAAATGTTTTCAATTTTAAAGTTTCATGTCTTATACAACTTTATTATTAAATATAAAAAATATATAAAAATGATAAATTATAATAGTGGTTGTGGCTCTTCTAAAGGGAAAGAGCTATTTCACTTTCTAATTTTCCCTTGACTTTTTTTTTTCTTTGACCCTTAAGTTTTTTAAAAAATTTTCTTTGGCCTCTTACTATTGAATCGTGGCACTTCTTATAACTAATTTAACTTTTTTTTTTTTTAAAATGGCGTGAAAGGTTTTATAGAGTTAGATAACACGTGACCCGATGCACGCTTCTAGAATGCACACGCTTCTAGAACGCACACGCTTCTAGAATTTTCTTTGGCCTCGCAGCATTCGATTGTCTTCAGTTCGAACGGGTTCATATATGGATAATTCTCTCAAGCTAATAATCAATATATGGTTTGATTTAGATTTATTTTGAATTAGTGTTTTTTATTTGGTTTGATTTGATTTTAATTTATTTTAAATTTGTATTTTTATTTGATTTGACTTAATTATTTAATGTATTAATAACTTTAAGTAATTATTATTAATTTTTAATTTTTAAAAAATAATAAAATTTAATAATAATGAATTATTCAATTAATATATAAATGTATTGCTTTATAATAAATGTTTATTCTTGTGAAATAACAAAATTTTCCTTTAACAACCTATCACGACGAATTACTTAGATTGGACTGACACTAGAGCTTCGATAGATTTAAAATCACCAATACCCATAGTAAGTCTAATTCGATTAAGCTCGTATTTTGCTTATAATTGTGATATCGGCTCAATAATACTATTTTGATAGTCAAATTCAATCTGATAGTTTAAGTTGTGAATAAAATATTTCCATGAAACTCAAAAATCATAACAAATTGAATTTTCTAAAATCTTTAGAATAAAACATAAGCAGATTGTCTGTTATCACAAAGGCTATTCTTAAACAATCATTCCAAATTTTACTATTCACAACTTCGATATATCAATTGTTTTTCCTTTTGACTCAAAATATCTATGGCTATATATATAATTTTATTTATTATCTTCAATTTGGTAAATAATATGGTCCCTTATTTAACTCCACGATTTTCCTTCTTAGAATTAATCATTTCTCTGGCGCAAGAGAGAAATTTGTTTTCCATCAACTACGAATTCAAGCTTAAACTAGAATTATTCTGCACATAAGTCTATGAGATCAAAATCTAGATTTTTCATTTAATTAAAATTTGAAATTTTAACGGTGCATAGGGTTAGTAGTTCTTATTCATAAATTTTTTGTCTCTTTTTTCAAAGATTATTTAACATATATTTGTCGCAGTAAACTATCAAATCATATATATATATATATATATAGCATATAAAATTTTTCTTGGTGTTGCTGCGTAGGATTCTACATTAATGACATGTATATATACTTAATTTTTTATTTTTATATTGATTTAAAAATAAATTAATTTATGATTGAATTAAATTTTCTTAAATATAATTAATTAATATAATATTAGAGAATTAATACCGTGTTAAATAATAATTTATAACTTTTAATGATATAAATAAATTATATAAATTATAAATTTTTATTTTTATATTTATTTGAAAATAAATTGATTTATGATTGAATTAAATTATATTAAATTTACTCGATTAATTTTAGTATTAATAATATGATAAGTTGAGTATTTATACAACTTTTAATTATTTAAAATAAATTATTTATTCATGAATTTTAATGAAATAGTGAGTTAATTATTTTTTTATATTAATTTGAAAATAAATCAAATTAATGAATTTTATCACCTTTCATTTTAATTTTTTTAATTTATTTCTGTAAATTTTAATATTTTTAATCCATGGTTCTAAACACGTCTATTTATTAATTTTTACTTTAATAATAAAAAATTACACTAATTTTTTTCTACTATCGATATATCTTTTTAATATTTTTTAATAGCATAATAAATGAAATTTCATTTAAGAATTTATAAATTGCATATATATAATCTAAATTTTACTTTATTGTACTTTTTTTAACCGTGCATGGCATGATGATGGTTAAGTTATTGTAACACTGATCTGATGCTTGCTTCCAAATTTGTTTTGTCTCCATTTTGTGTAAAGTTTATGGTCCCTTCATTTTATTTGGACATGTGTGCAATTTGTGAAGAATTTTTCAACTATACGACGATTTTTATCTTTTTGAACCTAATAGTGCAACTTATTCCTCCACTGAGGTAGTGGTTCAAATCTTTTACATTCGCAATAAGCAACTAATTTATGAATAATGAAATTATATTTTTTTCGAACTTGCCTTCTAATTTTGATTATAATTTCTTATCAGATAAGTGAAATATTAATTATTTTAGTTATAATAATTTTTATTTTACATTTAATTTTCAGGCGATGGGTCATATCTTCCTTGAAACATTTATATTGGTTTGAAGTTTTTAATAAAATCTCAATATATTATCTTAAAAAAATGAAATAATCTCTTCAATTTTGCTACATGCAAGTTGCAAATTATAAATTGCAAATCAATGGCCATGCCTACCAAAAAAAATATAATAAAATCAACAACTTGATGAACAAACTCTAATTGAAAGAGAAAGAACAATCTAACTTATTGCAAGATAACACATTATATTGGATACCTAACCAATTTTAATGAAAATCAACAGGATTGACTCGCAGCCACCACTAACTTGGTGGCCGCCGGCGCTGATTTTGAATCCACCTCCTTTTGCGGATATGTCATTTATGTTGCCATGTCGGCATCATCTCGTATTTTGTTGGCCAAGATACTTATAAGACTCCCATTAATTTTCCTTAAAATATATAATTTGAGAAAATGAAATAATTATTTCTATCATAATATTGATTCTCCATTAATTATTATAATTATAGTTATCATTTAAAATCGAAAATAGTTTAAATATCATAACTAAAATTTATAAAATATTTAACTATATTTATAAATATTATTACTTGTATCAATATTTTGTCAAATATTATATAAATGTTAATATAATAAAAATATTATTACTTTTACCAAATTTCATCATTTTATTTTTAGGGAATCATTACTTGTTATTAATATTATATAAATAAATAAAAGTGTTTTATTTTAGAGATGAATAGATTATTTGTATTTTAATATTTATACAAATAAAAATTAATATTTACTTATTAATCTAATTTGGAGAAAAAAGATTAAATTGGATTCTATAAAAATAATATTTTATTTATTAAATTGGATATAATTTAAAATTAAAGTGCTATTATAACTAAAATGAAAGTCAAAGTACAAAAAAAAAAAAGAAATTTGAGTTTAACGTATAATTAAAATTATCCAAAATTTGATTTATTTTTTATCGATTTAGCCTTTTATATTGGTGCAAATTCAAATTAAATTGAGGTTAGAACGGTTAGACACTTTAGACTAAAGGGCTCACCACCAGCCAGAGACTTCTGGGCCCATTCTGGCCCATGTTGATGGATTGGGTTAATTTAATAATCAGAATCCTAACACTAAACTCATAAGGTTTATGTTAGGATCAAACAAACGTGATTCTAGACTTTATTTTTGTTTAAAATTAATTTCGTTATAAATAAATTTTCAAATATCTTTTTTTTTTTTCTTTTTTGAGTATTGAGAGAGGAGATTCAAAGTCGGATCTATTGTCAGATTGTATAAACACTTGTGTTATTTTATTTTTATCATGAAACCGTTTTATTTTTAAATTTTCTCTCTTTATTTTTAAATGATTCATTTTACTATAAAAAATTATAATAAAATTTTTTTTATTTAATATTATTAAGGGATATATAATTATAATTTATTTATTTTAATTATGGTTCTGAAATTCATCATTGCCGTAGTGCGACAGAAGCCTTAGCTTTTTCATTTATAAATTTTCTACTCTCTGTATACATAATTGGTATTTGGTGGAAGAAATGAGGTAAATTTAATCAATACAATGCACAATAACTATGTTCATGCTATTGCTAATGGAAAATTAGCATACGATCTCTTTGATTTATGCTATTGCTAAAAATCTAAACCAAAGATTAGAAATTCATGCTATTTTTATTGCATAATGCTCTATACGAGCAGGATCATGAAGCAAAATATGAGAAATATATACTGTTTAATCAAGGTAAAAATAATTTAATATTTTTATATCTTAATAATTTGAATTTATATGGAAATAATATTTTTTTTTCATTAATTGTTTTAATAGCAATTTGAAATTTTTTTAATAAAAAAGAAAAGGTCTTAACACCCCAAGGAGGACGCAAAAGCGCATGAAGTCAACACATGAATTTGCCGTTTTGTACTCTGGATTGGATTATTTATATGTTATTCAACATAAATTTATTATTTACTTATTTTATTTTTCAAGGGTTGATGGCTGTAGGCCAACAACAGAAGGTGAAAAGTCATAGTTAAGTCAACCATCCTCACCATACTTATTGTGAAATATATATTTAAAACAATTGTATTGTTTACTCTAACAAATCTTTCTAGAATCATAATTACATGTTAAATGCTAATTGTATTTAGTAAAAATACACGTTATCCCGTTGGAGCACTATAACTTGTTGAGATTAAATTATATTTTAAAAAATAAATATTTTCAATTTTAGAAAATGTATTATATTTAAGTTAAAGTATTATCGAAATTAATGTAAAATTTATAAAAATAAAATATAGGAAAAGCATAAAGACTTTCAAATTTCATTAATAACTTCTTGATTAACTCTTTGGTTTGTAATATAAATAAATTATTAAAAATAAAATTTTATTGACAAATCAAACGAAGTTCATTTCCATCTTCACTTCATAGTTTATAGTTTATACAAAAAAAAAGATTTGTAGTTGGGCAGTGTCCAAGATTCCGAAGGGCAAAATTGACAAGAAATAAAAAATTAGACTCACGCAGGGAAGAAGAGACTGACGTTCTGTCTCTGACAGCACAGAGAGAAGGAAAAGAGAAGAGGAGGTCACTATCAATCAGCTGCGGTTGGTAGCTTTCCATGGAAGAATAAAATCCTTCCTCTTCTTCCACTTTCTTCTGTATCTCAAATTCCAACAAACAAAATCGCAGAACTAAAATGGGAAAACTCACATTATAAATTAAGTCTAATGTTTCGTTTAGTCATAACAGTCACCGCCTAACGCCTCCATTTTCCTCTCTCCTCTTTTTGACGTGCAGAGCGGGAGAGAAAGTAAATTGTTTATATTTGTAGAGACAAGAAGAGTAGGCTATTGGAAGAGATAATGGCAGTGGGTGGTGGACCTGGTGGTGCTAAGGCGGATGATTTTGCTCCGTTCCCCATCAAGGACCAGCTCCCTGGCGTCGATTTTTGTGTCTCCAGCGCTCCTTCTTGGCGTACTCTTTTTCTGTCTCTAAACTCTAGCAAATATGCATGGTTTTCCTGATGAACTTTGTTTCACTTTTTATGTACTCTGTTTTCTGCTTGACTGAAGCTTCGGTGATTTTTCTAGTTCAAATTCTCCTGTCACTGTTGACGAATTTCCCGCGCTTTTTAGTTCTATTTTTTTATGATTTTTTTCTTTATCTTTTTGCTTCAGTTTATATTTTTCTAGTTTTTTAAGTATATATAGTTTTTCTTCTCATTTTAAATTTCCCAAAAAAATAGAAAGGATTCCTCGAAATTTTCTAATGTGGATTCTTTCATTTTCTGTGTCATTCTTTCTTTTTTGTTTCCTAAAAAAAATCTAAAATATCGATATATGATGATCAATGTAATACGATGCCATTGCTGGAGCCTCGAATTTTGTTTTTTATGAAATAAGTTCTGTTTGGTTACCGAGATAAGTGCGGGAAAAAAAGACTGAAAAAAGAGTGAAAAATGCTCATTTCTACGATATTCGTGTTTTTTGGTTTTTCGTAAAATTAAAATATGAAATCGCCTGAAATGGACTTTGTGCACCGTATATTTCTTCCCTGTTCTCTTATATATATATATATATATATATATATATATATATATATATAATCCTCCTAGCAGGAAAAACAAAGAAAAAGGATCCAGTAGATATCTTGGTACTTCAGCAAATTAATTACAATTCTATATTTCAGAAGCGTTTCCCTCCTTTTCTCTTGTTTTCCTGCATTTTCTTTTTAATCAAACAGAGCTTTACTTGCTAGGAATTGTAGATTTACCTTTTCTTTCTCTAAAATTATTCGAGCACTAGAGTTTATATTGTCCTTTTGTTGCAATCGCATATTTAATTTTAGCCAACTGGCTAGTTTTTTGTATATTGCTCACAAGTTGAAGTTATTTATTTCCTAAACTAGAAGTGGAAATGTAGAAGTAACGTTTTCAAAGTTACAATAATGAATTTGATTATTGGAGTGGCCATTTTCGTATGGATAAAAGAATTACAAATTTGACTTCATATTTGTACGTTTTTGGAAAATTCAAGAACATAATTGTTCGAGTAATTGGTTGGATATTAATGATGAATTGTAATGGTCAATAAATTCTAGCACAAATAATTTTGATAAAACTTTCCCCAATGATTGCAGCGGAGGCTATTCTTTTGGGATTTCAGCATTATCTAGTGATGCTTGGAACTATTGTTATAATTTCGTCAGTACTAGTTCCTCTGATGGGTGGTGGCAATGTAATAACCGGTGCAATACTTCTATATAGCAAGTTCTAAAATTTGAATTCGTGTTTGTATAAGTTCTTTGAACTAATTATTCCTGTTTTTGTTTTGGTATTAGGTGGAAAAGGCTGAGGTTATCAACACTATGCTCTTTGTTGCCGGAATCAGCACAATGTTACAAACTTGGTTTGGTACGAGGCTTCCTGTGGTGATTGGAGGATCCTACGCTTTCATTATCCCTGCTATCTCTATTGCCTTGTCAAAAAACAATTATAGTAATTTTGCATTCCTCAGTCCCCATGAGGTTAGTTTACTAAGTTTGTCAAATGTATGCCTATGCTTTAATTTTGGTGTTTGTGTTGAGTCTTGAAGAATATGTAAGAAAATGCTAACAATTAATTGGTACATTGAAAAAGCAGATGGTGAAAGTAAATATTTAGGTTGAATTGGTTAAGTTCAATGTGTTTTTGAGCTAGTGATCTTGACATTATCTTTCTTGATGATTTTCAGAGGTTTGAAGAATCGATGAGAGCTATACAAGGAGCACTTATTATTGCATCGTTCTTTCAAATGGTTATTGGTTTCTTTGGTTTCTGGAGAATTTTTGCAAGGTTACTTGTGGCATAGTATCATGATTGTTTTAAGATATCCTGATTTGTTATCTAGTTCTTTTAAGGAGCCTTTTTCGGATGGTGATGCAGATTTCTTAGCCCTCTTGCTGCTGCTCCTCTTGTGACTCTCACTGGACTAGGTCTTTATGCACATGGATTCCCACAAGTAAGAGTGCCTAAAAATTCTGGCGCAAAACTTGATAATTGTCTGTGTAAAAACCAAAATTCAAATTCAAACATCTATACTATGGATAATGCATCAAGGCTTTCACGTTGAAAATGTTGGTACTGTTTAGTGAGAGTTGTCATATTTGTTTGAATTGTCATTAAGTAATGAATGAACTTTAAAACAGCCAGTATTTACATCCTTCCAAATAATTCTTATATTTTAGATCTTTCAAGACAATCTGAAAACACTTCCTCTTTGATGATAAAGCCAAACTTGATCATATTTGTTTGATTTGTTACTGAGAAGTGCAGAAATCAGAGGAGATTAAATGAATGCTTGCCCGTTTGATTTCAGTTCATTTCTGTACTTCTTTTTGGTTAACAGCTATTGTAGTGAGGCCTTTGGATATTGAGATGTAACCTGAGCTTATACGAATTTATTCCTGGGTTCTTTGGAAATCTCACTTTGTAACTAATTTTACTTTTTTTCATATAATTGCAAATGGAAGGCAACATAAGGTGCAGTCAATGTTGAGTTAGTTTTCCTGGAACAGACGTTTTAGCATATGGAGATGGCTCATTATGATTTTTTATTGCCTGGTTGACCTTATCTGTTAAACCATTTGTTTATTATAACCTTTCTGTTGATGCAGCTGGCAAGATGCATTGAAATCGGACTTCCAGCATTGATTGTGGTGATCGTCTTATCTCAGGTGAGTAACATCCTCAATAATTCTTGTTCATGGAACTTCGACAAAAAGATTTCAATGTCAATTAACATGTTACATGCTGAAATGTGATTCTGTGGTGCTGTTTGTGATGCATATCTTGTGTTATTACTGCTTAGTGGATGGGATATGAACAGAATGTCTGTCACTATCTCTATTTGCATTCCTACTCTGGTTCCATTAGCATGATAAATCCTACTGGAGGAGCTATGCTATGGCCCCTAGATTGGTCGTTTGTAAGGAAATGAAGTGGACTGTTTGAACATCCCTGTCTTGTGCCTTCTGCCCTGACTTCATTCTAATTTAGCAGGTGTAACTGAGAATCCCTCGCATAATCAAATTTTAGAAGGTTAAGATTATAAATTGCATATAAATGCAATAATACTTCTGTTTAATTTTTTTTCTTTGATTTCAGGAAATAATTTTACCTGCTTATCTCAAGGTTTTATCTTGACTTTGTAAGTTGTAATTGATTACTATTGCAGTATCTTCCTCATATGATGCAATCAAGAGGAGCCATATTGATTAGATATGCAGTCCTATTCTCAGTAGCAGTTGTATGGGTTTATGCGGAAATTTTGACTGTCGCTGGTGCATATGATAAAAAACCTCCAAACACGCAAATTAGTTGCCGTACTGATCGTTCAGGGCTTGTTAGTGCTGGTCCTTGGTGAGCTTACATTTAACAACTAAGCTTTGATTTATTTGACTGCTTTGCTTTACTTAGTTCAAATATTGAGTTCTACACTACTTCCCCTCAATTTTGCATATGCTGTGCTCTTTCATCTAGTGGGTAGTTCATCTGCTCTGGCCCTAAAGTATAACAGAATGTGCACTACTGAGATGGTTTACTATGTAGTGGTGGATCTAATATGCCCTGTAATGTTTACCAAAGTTACCAGTAGGAGCTTGAGAAAAGCAGTTTGAAATGGCAGACAATTGTTTTTCTGTATATTTATCTAATTTGAGTTTTTTCTAGGATTTAGAGAATTAAATTTTGATAGATAGTTGCTGAACATGTTGGCGCCACAAACCTGCCAACTTCAACAGTCCATAAATGTTTTTTCATTTATCCCACATTTTAACTTTCTAATTACCATATAATGGATGAAATATACTCCTATTGTTTACTCCGTTTATAGAGAATTTCAATTTAGACGTACCTATTACATTTTTGAGGTTCATGACTTGTAGTTTACAATGTGCCAAGTAGTATCCATCTGAAAAAGAACTCACTCTATCTGTATACTTTTGCCATTCGATTACTGGTTTACATTTCTTCTTAGCTTACTCTATAGCTCCTGAGCAGAATTATGGAATCACTAGTACCAATTATATTTTACTTTACTCGATGCAGGATAAAATTTCCATATCCATTTCGCTGGGGACGTCCTACTTTTGATGGTGGTGATGTTTTTGCAATGATGGCTGCTTGTTTTGTTGCTGTTGTTGAGGTAATACTTTTTTCTTTGTTGGAATATTTTTTTGTTCCTTTAATTGATGCTCAATATAACAATTCACCTAATTCAACTTTTGCGGAAAGCAAGGATGCAGCCAGATCTAAAATATGCTCATGGATTTCCTTCTTTTTTAACATTTCGATATAACAGAATTAGCTAGATGCACTAGAGAAGATTAAACTTTTGTTTCTTGATGGTTTTTTGTGGATACAATCTCAATGCCTTTCTGAAATAAAGCTGGATTTACCTGCATGAATGTCTTCAGTTGGAGGGTCCTCTGTTCATGTTCTTCCTTTACGACTGATTGTACCCTCCTGATTGATACTTCGATATTTGCCAGTGAATATCTACCCCCTTCATTTTTAATATCCTAAGGTCTCATTACATTTTGGTCGCAGTCTACTGGAACAATTATTGCAGCATCAAGATATGGGAGTGCCACTCCTATACCACCTTCTGTACTCAGCCGTGGTATTGGTTGGCTGGTAACTAATGATCCTACTATCTCTCTCTTTATACACGTGCGCGTGCACACACACTATCGCCTTCTACATCCTGTAATTTCTGGTTCTGATGTCTCTATCACTCAATTCTTTTAACTTTTATGAATATCCAGGGAATGGGAACTTTGCTGGCTGGACTTTGTGGTACAGGAATTGGTTTGACTGCTTCAGTGTAATGACTTCGAACTTTTTGATGTCAGTTATTTGTCTTTTGTTTTAGGAAACTTTTTTCAAACGAGTTAATATGCTACTCTGTTCTTCATTTGATCATGCTTCATGCATTAATTATCAACTTGCAAAATCTTGAATGAGCTTCATATGTTTTCTTTACTGAGTTTTCCTAACTTGTAAAATTTTTGTAAACATTTCTGCTGACTAAAATTGAACTTTACAACCATCCTGCTGAAAGATGATCAAGAACAAAAAATGTATATTTCTTTCCCAGATCTTAATTGAATCACAAATAATTCTGAAGCTCATTGAAGGTTCAGCTGTTGTCAATCCACGTAGGCAGACATACTTCTGCGTGATTGCCATGGTTCATTGAATTTCTGGATATCCTATTCCTAGTATTCTCTTCTGCTAATACTGTGATCTAATAATTATCTGTTATTTACTTCTAGTGAAAATGCAGGTCTTTTGGGATTAACACGAGTTGGAAGTCGGAGAGTCATTGAAATATCAGCAGGATTTATGCTTCTCTTTTCTGTATTAGGTGCGCATACCATAATGATCTGTTCTACATCCCATTTTGTCCTGTCTTATTTGATTGTTGAAGTTTTACTGGTATTCAATTTTTTCCTTTCTCTCGTTTCTTCTCAAGTAATTTTGCAATCAAGAACTTAGCACAATGCCTTCAATTTTATCCAATCAATGGTAGCTGTAATTGTTTTATGATCATTTCTAACAGGAAAATTCGGGGCTATTCTTGCTTCCATACCCTTACCAATTGTGGCAGCTTTGTACTGTGTTCTCTTCGCCTACGTGGGTATGCATTCCTTCCCTACGTCTTCGTCAATGATATGGATGAAATATATTTGAGGAAATGAAGTGGAAAGCTGAGAACTTTAAAATTTTGTTTTGCCTCTTCCTTATTTGGTGAATTTGCAGATTCTTAAAGGGGTATAAAACTGAAAATTCTGAACTTTAGGCAAAATTTCATTTTTATTCACTTTATCTATCAATTTTATTCTAGACTTCATAATTGGTAACAATTGTACCTGAAGGCAGGATTTGTGTCTGAGTGGACTCTAAACTGGCATACTAACATAGCCGTGTGAGTTCAGTTTGAATAGAGCTGAACTTTCTGGAGCCTACTCGGAGTTGCTCTCAAACAGGTAGTTTTGCGTGTTAAGGGAGAAAAGAAGGCCAAAGGGTTTAGAGAGTTTTAGAATTTCGATTTAGTGCCAACTTGTGTTTAGACACATGCCTTATGAGATGATTCCTATCATTGGATACAATTTGTACCACTAAAAGATTTTGGGATAATATTTTATAGAACTAAATGTTCAAAGTTCAGGATTTATAAGACCAATATTCCATTCTTAAATAAATAAATAAATTCATATAGAAAAAATGTAAAATCATGTTTTCTTGTCTACATACAAGTGAAGAATGCACTGAGAAACCTGAAGCATAGAGTCTTAACCTTTTCAGTTCAGTCACCTTGTAGATCAGCGTGATTATAGCTCTTCGAAAATCATCATTTTCTTGTGATACATGTGTTACTAAATCTCTCTTTTTTGATGATCTGAAATTGGAACATGCAAGACTACTGAAATCATCATTTTCTTGTGATACATGTGTTACTAAATCTCTCTTTTTTGATGATCTGAAATTGGAACATGCAAGACTACTGCAATCATCATTTTCTTGTGATACATGTGTTACTAAATCTCTCATTTTTTGATGATCTGAAATTGGAACCTGCAAAACTACTGAAATCAATATTCTTGAGAAAAGTCGATGTTTTTATGCTCTATGATATGTTGTTAAATAGAAATTTGAGTTATTCTCGTTCCTGGTAATTCCAAAAACCTGTTGATGGTAGATAGTACATAAATTGATTTTGATTGTGATATACTTGTGTGGGGTGAGCAGTTTCAGCCGGTATTGGATTTCTCCAATTCTGCAACCTAAATAGCTTCAGGTCAAAGTTTATTCTTGGCTTTGCCCTCTTCATGGGTCTCTCCGTGCCACAATACTTCAATGAATATCTCTTAATTTCTGGACATGGCCCTTTCCACACTCATGCCATCTGGGTATGTATTGTTTTGTGATATAATACTAAGGCTTGTTATTTTTTGAAATTTCTTATTTTGATATTTGTTCTTATTTTGATATTTGGTAAGGGTAAAAATATTTATTTCACTCTTGTATATCTAATTTAATTTCATGAAATTCAACTTAATTAAATAAAAATTGTCATTTATAAATGAATTCTACATTTCAAATTTATTTTACCAAATAAAGAGTTACACATAAGTAAAATGATTCGGCAACATAATGCTTTCAAGAAGTTCTAATTTTCTCTTTGCTTACAGTTCAACAACATAATGCAAGTGATTTTCTCATCTTCGGCAACAGTGGCGATTATAGTTGCATTTTTCTTGGACTGCACTCACAGTTTGAGTCACAGCTCAACCTGGCGAGATAGTGGTAGACACTGGTGGGAGAAGTTCTGGAAATACGATCAAGACATGAGGACCGAAGATTTCTATTCACTGCCTTGGAACCTTAACAGGTTCTTCCCTTCTTTTTAACTCTGAACAAGTCTCTTGCCACTGAAGACAGTAGTAATGTTGTCAATTGAATTATTACATTTCATTTGGGCAAAATGTCTATCAAACTAAGGTGAAATAGGGGAAAGGAAACTTGTATAGGGCATATATTAAGCAGCCACAGATACTACTGGCTATGCTTGTGATTAAACGTTATAGATTTCAAATATATACACACAAGGATCTGAAAAATATTATGCAACAAGAAATTAAATAGACACGTTTTTTAAAGTATCTAACACATATTTGAGAGTATTTAAAAAGTGTTTGGTGTCAAACATGGATGGACACGGTTACATTAAACCTTTCAAGGCCTGTGAGCACATACATAAAAATGTTAGTTTTGGATGTTTGTATCAACGTTCTATGCTATTACCCATTTCCAAACATTCTGTCAAAGTTTCTAGATACAAAAAGTAGCTAGGAGCTTATATAAATGAAGTCAGTGTTTACGCTAACTAAACTGGAATTATGCAAACAGATCACTAAGGCTAGGCACTGAGTAGGTTTTTTCGATCTCAAGTCAGACTTGTTTCTTCCTCATCTCCTTTATTTTTTACTTATTTATTTTTCCATCTCATCCTTAACCGTCTGCCTTCTTTTCCGTCTTAAAAAAATAAAAATGATTTTGCTGATAAAAAAAAACAATAAATACTTAAAAAATTATAAATATTGTAGAAAAATAAACCGTGTACCATCTCAGAAATGTGATTATTATACTTTTCCAAACATTCAATTAAGGTTTCTAAAAGATACAAAATATAGTTTCTCGCGAGCTTATAAAAATAAAAATAAGGTTTAAATAAAGTAAATTAGAATCATGAAAACAGATCACGGAGACTAGAAGGCCGTTTATAGGTTTTTCTAATCTCAAGTCGGATTTGTTTCTTCATCTCCTCCATCTCATCTTCTGCCTTCATCTCCTTCGGCTTCACGGGAGGTGGTAATAATTTTGGTAATGGTGCATCCTTCTTGTCTGGTTTCTTCTCGTCCGGCTTGGGTAGTCCCACTGTAAGCACCTCCTTCTCGGGTGGCTGCGGCGGTGGGTTAGGTGTGAAATAAAAAAGGGAAGCTACTATACTGCCAACAGTTGGTGGAGATGACAAAATAACCACCAATATGATTTTGAACTGAACTCAAAGTCAAATGAGAACCAAGTCATCAGGGTTTGAGAATTGGAGACCATAATGAATTATGCTAATAAGTACAACAATGAAATTCATGATATTTTTTTAATAATCCAATAAAAATAAGAAAAAAAGAAACTTAAGTATACGCACCCAGTTGGAGCTGGTTTGAGGAAGGCCATTGCTAGAAAATAAATCATAGTTACTGAAATACTGAGGCGCTGAGAGACCCATAAGGAGAGAAAAGCCTAATATAGACTTTGATTTGAAGCTTTTCAGGTCGCATAATATGAAATCATCAAGACCACCTGCCACTGTTAATTCCATAAATATGTACAAATCAAAACTCAATTCAAATGTGATATACAAAAACAATACTTCGCTATCACAACAACTAGTAAAAACTACAAAATCTTCAAGTTTTTTTGAGAATATTTTTATTAATATTTGATAAAAATAATTCATTATGTTAATTTAATTAATTGCTTAATTAAATATGAAATTAAACTATATATAATAATTAATTAAAGCATGGAAAAAGGATACGTACCCACAAAGGGGAAGAAAGCAATGTATAGAGCCGCCACAATTGGCAAGGGTATAGAAGCAAGAATAACCGCAAGTTTTCCTGTTAGAGATGTATTTATATTACATTTTTCTTTGAAAAAAAAAAAATGAATTAGAGGTGAGAATTCAGTTCTGCTAATTAAAAAATTCATTTTAGTTCGAATTTGATAATAAAAAAAATTGTATTAAACGCATATTATATATATACATAATTAAAAATATATTTATATTATTTTACTATATAAAAAAAATTTAAAATATTAATTAGAAGAATGAACAGTGCAATGGATAGATATTTGGGGAAAATATGAGTGCACCTATCAAGGAAATGAGAATCATAAAGATGGCTGAGAGCAAGGCAATCCTCCGAGTTCCTATCTGTGTCGATCCTACAAGACCTGCATGTTGACTGTAACCACAACCAACCGTGCATAATTATCTCAGAGGAAAATTTGCGAAGATGACTGGCTGAGGGAGCATTGTTCAATTCCAACTAAGCTCATTAAAAACTTCAAGCATGATCAATTATATTATAGTTTCAAAGTATAGGAAATTACACTGAAGCAGTGGAGCCAAGTCCCAAGCCAAACACTGCATCCAGCAAGGTTCCAATTCCCTGCATATATATATATATATTTTTTTTACTTTTTGCAACTATGTGAAACATTGAAATTTGAGAGATTTTGATTAAATCCAATAACATTCAGTGGAATTTGTTTATAATGTAACTGTAAGTAAATAATGAAAATGAATAGGATCACAAAAATCATAGGACCTTTAAATGTTAATTACCTGCACGCCGATTGCTACACTAATACGAGCTGCCGGTATACGGTGTCCGCCGCTAAATCTTGATGAGATAACAAACGTACTCGACGACTGAAATGATAAAGAAATTTTAAAACCTGCATGAATTCCAATTTTACAGGACTGAAATAATAAAGAAATTTTCAACCCTGATGGAATTTAAATGAAAGAACGTATATATTTTATAAATTTTTGGAAAAAAAAAAAAAGATTACAATCTTTGAAATTGATACACGAAATCTTTTGCTTCCATTTTATTTTGTTTATAGCTATATCTTCACTAATATTCAGAGACTGTAGATTCTCAGCGATAATTTCTCTTTGAGTAATTTTTGGGTCGATCTCTTCTCTTTTCAATATTTTTCACTATTAAGGTCGATCTCTTCTCTTTTCAATATTTTTCACTATTAAAGCATCATATTTGTGAATCAAAGCACGTGGAGATTTAAATAATACACGACCATAACATCTCCGTCCTCTCATTTTATCTCTAGTTTTCGCTACTTGTACTTTTTGTCTAATGTGGCTATTTTTAATTTTGTACAACCTTGTATGACCATATACATCCATTTTAATATTCGCATCTTCATAATATTCATGTTGTGAACATGTTGCGCAGTAGATGCCCAACATTCACACCATATAGCATCGTCGATGTCACCATCATCCTATAAGAGTTACCTTTTACTTCGTTAGATATTTTATCACATAGTATTACCTGGAGCACTCCTCTATTTCATCCGTTCTACTATAATTCTATGAGAAATATCATCATCTATGAGACCTCATTCTGGAGAGCCTAGATATTTGAATTGATTGCACTTGATCAGCACTAATGTACCTTCTATTCTAACATCTCTTTTCTATATTTTCCTTGAACCAAAATCGCAGTGCATGTAGTTTATCTTCCTTCTACGTACTTAGTTTAAAACCCTTATCCTTACGTGTTCTCCTCCGCAATTTCAACTTTTGGTTTACTCCCTCATTAGTTTTATAGATCAGGACAATATCTTCTATGAATAACATGTACCAAGGCACATCTTCTTGTATGTTTTTGGTTAGCTTATCCGATATTAGAGTAAATAAGTATGTGCTCAAAGCAGATCCTTGATGTAGTCCGACTGTTATGGAGAACCCATTGGTATCCCCCACCGATGACTGTATGTTATATATATATATATCTCAATGGTGTTTATATAATTGGTATAAATTCCTTTCTTCTCTAATATCTACCAAAGTACTTTTCTCAACACTCTGTCATAAGCTTTTTCTAGGTTAATGAACACCATGTGTAGATCTTTCTTTCTTCTTTTTCCAACATATTTCACTGTTCTTAGAAGAAAAATAGCCTATATGTTAGATCTACCAAGCATAAATCAAAATTCTCAATCTATGTTCTATTACTCTTTCTAGAGCTTCATTGCATTACTCATAAGTTCTGTGTAACTTTGGACGTCTCATTTGTTCTTATATACCAGTATCAAAATGCTGTGTCTGCACTCAGACTACTTCGTTTTACTTCTAAGAATAATACTGAATAACTTTGTTACACTTTCTAAAGACTCTTCCAGATCTTCATGGGGATACTATCTGGACCATACCCTTTTTCAACTTTCATCTACTTCGTTGTGTCTAATTCTACAAGTGTAATTAAGTTTTCTGTTCGTCAAAAAGATTTGAAGGTCCATAAAGTCCTCATTTATAAAATTTGATTGATTTTACATTCTTTGGATCTTATACTAAACCATAGAATAAAGTGAATGGATGAAAAAAAAATATCGGTCTCTTAGGATAGTGTAAGAGTCAAACTATTTAAAAATAAATACCAGATTCAACTCTCATGAATGTAAAAATCTCCTTTTAATATAAAAAAAAAGAAAAAAGAAAAATGCTCTTAATAAATAAAAAATAAACCTCAATAACAGCAACAAAACAAGCAGCCATCATTGAAAAGACATCACCAGCTTCAAAAGTGGGATAGCCCCATTGAAATGGCCGTGGAATCTTTATCCTGCAAGTAGTAAAACCAAAATCGAAAAGTTTTACCAATTCTTGAAGGCATCTCAAATTAAAAAGAAGAAAGTAAATTAATTTTTTAAATTTATTTTCAACTTTATTATTTTTTTATATGAAGAATAAGAAATAACCTTATTTCGATAACATGAATTTGAATAGCCCATAAAGACCCACCTATTTCTTTTTATTGAAATAAAGGTATTTTTTACCATTTAATTGATTTTGAAGTAGTAGAATCAGAACATATTGATCTCACCAAGGTGCAGCACGAATAAGGCCACCACGATTTGCTACACAATTCAATCGAGTTTGTTGACTTGTATTGTCATATGCACCTGCTGCAGTCAAAATTTCTGCAAGGATCCATACTATTATAACATTGTACGTCGCAGCGTAACGTTCCGCTATCTTTCTGCCTGATTTCCAGAATCTTGGAAGGAACTGAAAATATCTTACAGAAATATAAGCTTTAAGAACCATAGAAAATATTAGGCAAAAAATAATTATTTAAATGTATAAATTTAGAAAATAAGACATAATAATATATTTTGATAAAAATTCAAATAAATTTGAAAATCCATTTTAGGTTTCATTAGCAAATTGTTTCAAAAAAATGAAATGATAAAGCATTTGGCTCACCAGCCTTGAGAAAACAACCAAAACTAATGCTGGGACTCCAATTTGGATGCATTTTGTCAACTACAACAAAAGAGTGTAACTCCTTCTCAGCCTTATCAATAATATTTACAATACTTACAAATGACAAAAAAAGAAAAAAGAGTCATTTCTTTTTGTCTTACCTGTGGAAATCCACGGTTATACAGCCCAAGTCCAGTTAGAGTCACAAAAGGAACATTGACGAGATACAGCAGTTCATCGCTAATGCGGCTACCACCAAAACATAAATTCAATTTAAACCTCCTAACTTAAACTAAATATATTATTATTATTATTATTATTGTACATACCTTGCAAAATACTTGGGCAGACCAGAAAATCCAATTATCATCTGAACAAAGGACACAATAATACTTGCTCCTTGTATACGTCTCATGGTTCGTTTAAACCTCTATTACAGAAAGGGAAACCAAAAAAAAAAAAATCAAAATTAGTGCAAACAGGAGATTATTATTATTATTATTATTCAGAAAAAAAAAAAAAAAAAGACTAACCTGGCGAGGACTAATTGTGCAACTACATGTAGTGTTAGTTGATAAAGCAATATTGATTGCAGGAATGGTAAAAGCTTGGGATATTTGCATCACCACAGGAAGCCTACAGCCGACCCATATTTGCAAGAGTGTATTTATCCCTGTCATAAACAGTGAACTCTGAATTGCTTCTGCTTTCTCCAACTGATTTTCACTCCAAAAAAGAAAGGACAATAAGTCAACTGAAAGAGAACAAGTCTGAAAAAATAAATTAATAGTTTATCATTTTCCTCCAAATCAGCTTTCAAGATTAATTTAGTAATATATAATTATGCTAAACTGACCCTTCAATTACAGAAATTTAAAAAAAAAAAATTGAAGTGATAATTACATCGCCACCGCCCATAATGGGAGCAAGCAAGATGGGAATGATCATCGTGGTCCAAATAATAATTTGGCTGCCCTGAAATCCCATGAGATAAACAGTTGGCTTACCTGCATTTAAATGGACAGACCAAGCTTTGTCAATTTAAGTAATACTTTCTCTATTTTTTATATATTATACTGTCTCATCTTAAATAAATTATTCATTTATGATAATCAACAAAATATTTTTTTTCTCTTCTATCAAACTGTACAAATCAATTAAATAACTAATTGTTATTATTAAAATTTATATATTTTTTTATCAAAATCAACTATATATCATCTCTTTTAATTTTATTTTCTAAAAGAATATAAATAATTATTTTATTTTGTTAAAAGATGGACCAACTCATATATATGAATATTTATAATACTTAGTGAATTGTATTTTTTAAAATATTATTTTTTTATAACTAAATAGATAACTTTTTAATTATAAGAATATTATTTTAAAATTGAAATTCAAATAATTAAGGTATAATTACTATGTGTTAATAATAATTATTATAGGTTGCAGAATGTCTAACTAGTAATAACCATAAAATAAAATAAACAAGTGAGTGTGAATAGGTAAATATTTTCCACAAACAAAGCAGAGAAATTAATTATTTTCAGAAAGAATTAGAGAAAATTATTTACTCCACGGCATTTTTTTGGCGCCCGGGTAGATGGGGTACTTGACGCCACTGAGCTTCATCTCCCTCCTAAACTTTTCACTATATCCGAAAATTTCATCTTTATCTTTCTTCTGCTGTCTTTTTTGTGTGAAAGTTTCCATGCGTTTCTTGGGGGATGCTGGCGGTGACGGTGGTCGTGGTGATGATGGCGGCGACGGTGGCGGCGACGGTGGTTTATGTGGGCAGGTAGAAGAGCTAAGAATACCACCGCAGTCAATGATTGTAAGCCCATTACGTTGACAATTAGAAGGAAAGCATGGTGGGATAAAATGGGAAGAAGAAGAGGCTGCGAAACAGTAAAGTGGCTGCGGTATTTGCTGGCATTGCCAACAAGGGCAGTTTGGTATGCACATATCATTCCCTTCCATTGTTGTTTCTCTGCTTTTTCATGTACAATAACTGGAAGTTTTATATAATGGACCAGAGGCAGGGTTAATAGATGGGATCAATTCATTAAAAACGTTCCGTCGTTTGGTCAACTGAAAAATTTAAAGAAAAAAGCTTGGAGGGAATCTTTGGTTAGTTTAATTGACAGCTTATGTTTGTCGGGATTGTTGCTTGGTCGGAGAGAATAACTATTGTTAATTGTAAAATAACATGCATCTTCAAGCTGCTTGACTATGGAGGAAGACACTATTGTTTGCTAGTTGCTGCTTGCCAGATTATTTTAGGTAAATATGATATTTAAGTTGATTCTTTTTTAATTGGGAAATTAGGACTTATGATATGACCTAATAATATTAATAAATTATTTCTTTTACTTATTTTTGTCTATAAATTTATAAAAAATTTCTAATCTGTATTCCATCCGTTTAAAAAAGATAATTCATTTTCTTTTGCACACACCTTATTATAATTAATGAACAAGTTTATTGCCATAATTTTCTTATTATATCCATATTATATAGTACATGAGTAATTATTAAATAAAAAAAATATCATAGTGATAATATGAATGAATAAATCTCAATTTGATCCCTTAACTTATTTAATAGGGTAAAAAAGGTCATATTTGACCTTTTGAGCTAATTTAACCCTTAAACTTATATAAAAATGATTAAAAGATTTGATTTCACTTTTTAAGCTAATTTAACCCCTCAATTTATTTAAAATAATTAAAAAAAATCATATTTGACATTTTTAAATTAATTTAATTTCTAATTCTTTTTTGTGCATATAACGTGAATCATTATATAGATATTTATTAAAACTGTGGTTGAAATTGAACTGATTAATTTATTAAAAAAATTAATTAATTATAAAATATAGGAAACTAATATATGAAGTATATTGTAACTTTTTTTAACTTGATTGATGGTTTTAATTTATAAATATGTAGTAATTTTAACATTTTAAATTAACATATATTACTTAGTAATCGCTTATGAAATTTATGCATTTTCATGTTGAATAAATTAAAGTTATTATGCATATTTTATAAATTTATTATATTACAAGAAATAATATTTTTATGGATTTTAAATTTATTTTTATTAGTGTTGAAAAAATTTGATGTGAGCGTTTTTACTATAGAATAAAAATGAATAAAAAAATCAATCATAGTAAATTAAAATCAATTATTAATTTTAAAATCAAAATAAGTTCAGGAGTTAAATTAGCTTAAAAAGTGAAATCGAATCTTTTTAATCATTTTATACAGGAATAAAGATTAATTTAGCCCATAAACTTGTTTAGCAGGATATAAAAGGTCAGATTTGACCTTTTGGGCCAATTTAACCCTTAAACTTGTATAAAATGATTAAAAGAATCTAATTTCACTTTTTAAGCCAATTTAACCATTAAATTTGTTTTGCTTTTTATAAATAAATAATTAATTTAATTTAACATGATTGACTTTTCATCTCTTTTTGTCTTACATTAAGAACACTCATATCAAATTTTTTTAATAATTATAAATATAAATTTAAAATTCATAAAAATATCATTTATTAAAATATAATAAATTTATTAACATGCATTATAACTTTGGTTTATTCAATATGAAAATAATTTTATAAGTAATAACTCAATAGTAGAGCTCAATTTTAAAATGTTCAAATTAATACATATTTATAAACTCAAAATCATCAATCAAGGTAAAGAGCGTCGTTTTCTATATTTTATAATCAATTAATTCTTTAATAAATTAGTCAGTTCAATCCCAAATATAGTTTTAATAAATATTTATACAATGATTTTCACATTGTAAGTACAATAAAGAATTAGAGGTTAAATTGACTCAAAATGTCAAATACTTTTTTAATCATTTTAAATAAGTTGATTGGTTCAATTAGCCTAAAAAGTGAAATTGGATCTTTTTAATCATTTTATACAAATTGAAAGGTTAAATTGGCCTAAAAGGTTAAAATTTGACATTTTCAATTCTACTAAACAAATTTAGGAATCAAATTGAGCTTTATTTCCTTTATACAAGTTCTAGAGCTAAATTGACCCAAAAGGTCAAATCTGACATTTTTAATCTTGTCAAACAAGTTCAAGGAGCAAATTAGGATATATTTAGTAATAACATATGATATAAATATATAAAAGATAAATTATGATTTGTATATATTTTCCGATACTATGATAACCCTTATGATTTTTTTTTAAAAGTGAGAAAGAAAGAAATCATGCATGCAATTGAATGTTAACAAATTTATGAAGCTATTAAAAGAACTGTTATCTCTATCTTCTTCAAATATTAATGCCAAGTTGCCACTTGTGCTCCCAAGGAAACTTGAGTCTTACAGCACTTGGGGTACGTCTCCTACGGAGATGAGCCCAACTTCATTTGATTTTGAGTATTGAAGCCCCTACAGGAACAAGTATGAATTGCATTCCGAACCTCAGCTTCGGTCACTCTGCTTTCTTATTATATTTTAAAAAAAAAATTATTTTGTTCAAATAAAATGAAAGTTGAATAATTTTACTTAAGCCTATTATGTTATCTGTAGGTGGATGAGAAATATGCGTTTGCCAGATAAAAAAAAATATATATATAAATATATATACGTTAATCGATTTAAACCATCAGTCCGTTAGTCTGATTAATTCAAATTTACATAAAACATGTTTGATAAAGTCTATTTTCTGAGTGTTAAAGAAATTTTATTCCGAGGATTTAAACTCGAAACTTCTTTATTAAGAGATAAAAAAATAAAAAGAAATATAATTAAAAAAAAGGAAGAAAAGAGGAAGAAAAGAAAAGAAAAAATAAAATATTCCAAAGTCAAGGGGCTTTCGAAGAGTGAGTTCAACAAGAAATTAAGGAAATTGGGTTTGTCCATTCTCCATTATAATCTGATTCCTTCTTGCTGTCTTTCCTTTTCACCCATTGTTCTTTGTCTTTCAGTTTGAGTGTCAGAACTTCCATGTTATTACTAAAAATTCCTCTGCCTGTGGATGTTCTGAGCCCTGGCATGTGCCGTTTGATAATGTAGCAGTTGAAGCTTCAATTATTTCTACAAACATCCCATAAAGGAATATTATAAAGCTTTGCACATTTTTCTTTTTTTTTTTTGTTTTTTTTTTTTTAAATCATATGATTTTGACTATAGAAAAGCCCACTTATTGATGAGTATAACCTTCAATGTAACGTTGATCATTGGTCCAATTTGGATCAAAATCAAATTGAGAAATGCCTAGATCAAAATTGATTCAAGAATTTAAATCTTGAATTGAAACACAATCAGAAGAGACCGATTCAATTCTAAAGAAAGAGCTAATTTAGCTAGGGAGCGAACTACCCCTATTTGCTTCTCAATACACATGAGAGGATGAGGAAGATAGAACGTTGATTAATTAACAATAAATACTTTAGAGTTCTGGTTACAAGTTCTTTCTGAGAGACCACCTGATGTTCCAAATTATTAATGATTAACGAGAGACAATCTTAGTTTGTTCGGATAATGAGGGTAATAAAAGTTTGATTTTTCTGGTCATCTTCTTCTGTTCGTTCTTATGCTAACGGCCTAGTCCAGTCTTCCTTTTCTTATTAACTTGGCCGAGACGACAGGAGGTCCTTTCCATTATCACCTTTTGGAGACTGACCTTCTTCATTCCTTGAACGAAGCTCTCAGCTAATGACAGCTCCACAAACATTCCGGATAGTACTTGGGCCAAGATCAGCTAATGTCAAGTTCATGTTATCACCTTGTGTTTTAGCTTTATTTGTTAAAACCATTAAATAAATTTCTAGTCGTCTCCAGGATTGAGAGGTTTCTGAGTTCTACCCAATTGAATTTTTTCCGGGTAGAGTTTGTATTGTAGACACAGGTATAAGCCCTGGTCTCCATAAGTAGGGGATTAGTCATTTCAATTGTGTATTTATTATTTCTATAAAAAATTATTTATTTATTTACCTTCCACATCATTTTGGCCACATTATCAATTTTTATCCAAATCAGCATATTTTACGCCATGCCATTCTATTTGGACTTCAGATGTACTCAACGGAAAAAATTTATATGGTCTAGACGTCTGATTATAAATATTCTCTGTATAAACATTAAAATAGAAAATTTTCAAAAATTGAAAAAGAAATGCTAGTTGTAAACCAGTACTCTAAAGCCACATACTTTGGCAATCGTTCAACCGAGTCTGTGTTTTTTCAATGCGAGATTGGAGACGAACATACAATGAAGATCCAGAAGCCTTTTTAAGCCATAAATTGCTAGTCTTCAATCCAAATGAGAAAATTTGAGTATTAAAATATTTTCAGGATCTGAAGCGCCAATTATACACAAAATAGATGCTTGAAAAATGGGTCAACGACAAAATGTGTAGTTGGATGTGATATTGACTCTCAGAAACTGGTAACTTTTACAATTGCACAGCTAATGGGGCTCTAGGAACCATTTTGGATCATTGTGGATTCATTGGGACCCATATCTGCAACATAACCTTTCTGACTGGTCACCATATATGAGCTACAGCCAGAAGAAAGTCAAGTTAGAGAAATTAATCGAAGTCATGTCATGGGTAAAAATTACAAAATATTTTCACTTTTTTTTTTTTTTTTTTTTTTTACCGTTTCAAGGCGCCAAACTAAAAAGCAGAAATTAGTTAATTATTATAGTCTATTTATTAATATTTCAAAATTCTTTTTTTACAAAAAGTGTTTATACAGTGGATTCCAACTTTTTTTGTATTAAAAGAAAAATTATACAGCCCACCCTAACTAGTTTGAAAATAAAGCATGCCGCTGTTGTACTGTGACAACAAATTAAAAGGGTAAAGTTGGACTATTAAAGAACAAAAATGATCTGTTTTGAGAAAGAAACCACTAATAATAAAAGTTTTCCAAACTATAAAATGGTTTCGTGGCATGTTCGGTAGCAAGAATTTTGAGGTAACTTGAAAGTTAGACCAATTAAAATTTGACACGTAATATTAAAAATAAATTGGAAAACATTAAAGTGAATCCCACCTGTTTTCTAGAAACTACTTTGATAAGTTAGGCTATTGTTTCTTATTATGTTGAATCAATAATGGGATGGCATTGCTATTATGCATTAAAAGCACATAAATTATTGCTGTGCAAATAGCCAAAACAGAACACACCACCTAATAGAATTAATATTTCTGAGTTAAATTTTTCCTACCCAAATTGAAATCTAGAATTAATAAATACTTGGGTGATTTTGAATGGTTTATGTTCGATTAAGGGTGTATTTGATAAAATTAATTATTTTAATATCTATTAGTTATTTTAATAATATTTAATTATTAACCGTTTAAGTAACCTTTTAAAAATGATAAGGGTTCAACTTTTTATAAAATATTACCATAATCTCTAAAATTACTTTAAAAGTTATATTATTGCATATTATAAAAAAATAGATCATTTAACGTTTTGACCTAAAAGCTAATTAAAAAGTTATTGTCGAATATCGCCTAAAAATTATAAAAGAGTCATTAATGATTTATGATACTCCTTTTAATTGAAATTCAAATTAATTGGTAGACCAAAACAAAATCAGTTTTTGCTTTTTTGATGGGGAGAGGAAAAAAAAAAATCCGGTTAGCGATGAAAAATAGTCATTTTACCATTTTCATTTTATTTTTGTCAAATCACTCTATGCCCACATATAAAAAGTCACTTTGATTTTTTGCAACTTACTTGGAACCTAAATCACATAATTAAATTGATTTCATTCACCACTATAGAAATGATCAGTTTATAATCCTAACGCGTTATATTTGCTTTTAGAAACTTCTAGCACAATGATGCTAATTAGAATAATGAAATGCGAGACACATGAATAAATCAAATCATATATTGAAATATAAAAATTAATCACTAGACACGCCTTTTACTGTAATGACCTGGAGTTGAAAGAATTTTAGATTTAAACGTGCTCGCTTAAGAAAAATGACAAAGTATGAGATTATTAAAAAAGTGAAGTACCATAATTTTTTCTTTTTATTAAAGTTGAGGGATGCAATTATATATTCTGCCCAAAATACCACTGTTAATTCTACACATTAAATATTTAATTAAATTTTAGGCATTTAATGATGAACACAAATAGGTAATTGCAACCAACATAAACCAAGAAATATAGGGTTAGGGACATAATTTAATTGTTGTGGCAATTAGTAATAATACCTATAAGGTGGTTGACAGCTTATAGGGTACTAAAAAATGGCAAAACCCCAAGACTTGGAACCATTAGACAGAAAACTTACCCATAAGTGAACAACAACAAACAAATGCTATTAACTTTCATAAGCTTATAATGTATAAACATTGATACTTGATTGGTTTTAGAAAGATTTCTACAAATTGCCACATCATTAATCTTGCCTTTCTTCATTACAAGGAGTGTTATGTTGCCCATTTCTCATTGATCTAATTGAAGTAGTACAAAAACATTATAAGTATTGTTTGGTACAATTGCTTTTTTTTTTTTCTTCAAAAACGCACATCAATTGATTTCTCCAATTCAAAGTCTCTTTTATATCCAAAATCTCAAAGGTCATACACTTGCATGTGCCTAGATTTGTGTACATTGGGATAGATCCATTTTATCTCGAGAAAAAAGAACACAAGAAACAATTATTATACGTATAGCTACTCCTATTTTGACATTCCTTTTTTGACTTTCATTTGTATATACTAACAATCAAATAATCATTTTGTCTTAGCCTACCAAATGGAAGTATTAGGCCACTAATTACTCTCAAGGCCTTCATTAGTCAATATATTTATACTTAAAATGAACATATGAAATTATGATTTACATAAATTAGTCAAGCTATTGCATCTAATAATTAGACAATAAATTATTCACTATTTATTGATATCTATTAAGCCAAAATGCTTATATATGTATATATAAGTTGCATTAATGAACATAATTTAATTGATGAATATGGTTGAACCCACATTAAACATCAACATCCAATGCCAACTAATTATCACACTTTTCTTATTTCATGCCTTACAACTAAATTATCTTGTAAAAATTAATAAAATTCTCTTTTGTTGATGTAATAATGTTCTTTTTCACTATCGATTACTATTCCGGTTCTATAATACTTACTATATTTGAAATTTCACGTCTCTTGAAAAAATCATTAAATCTGTCTGAGTTACAATAAATTATTAAGTAAATTGACTATATTACCCTTAATTTAATATTAATTCTCTAAAAAACTATCAAATTGAACTAATAATTATTGGTCATTTACAAATGGTAAATATGAAAATAAATTTATTACTCTTTGAAATTAAAAATGTAATAAGTATTTTGAAACAAATTATTTTCTCAAATGTGACGGTTTAATTTTGAAGTGAGATCGTGTTTGATGTTTATAAAAATCAATCATATTACACAATTCTAAATTAATCCAAATCACATTTTTTTTAAAATTTTTTTATCATAATATCAATCATATGTATTTTTTTTGGGTAAATCGAAATTTAATTTTATAGATATTATAATAAATTAAATTCAAATGTTTTTTACATTTAAGCCACTCTTCATAAATTTTATTTTGAAGTGAGTATTAATTCATACTTCAACTAGTAAATATTATTCAAATGTTTTACTGTTTTCCCCTTCATCGGGGTTTATGTTTATAAAAAAAGTTTGAGTACACTCTATACACTAAAATAAAAAAATATTTCGTCCGTTTCGAAAAGAAAATTTATCTTTTCTTTTTAGTTTATTTTAAAATATGATTTATTTTTTTCGTTATATTTAATCCTTGAATTGTCTGCTATACCATTATTTAAATTATCTTATATTCAATAATTTTTATTAATTTTTATAAAAATAGAAAGTGAACTATTTTTTTGGACGGAGGTAGTAATTTTTTAAAATATTATATTATTTTTATTTTTATTTCATAACATTTGTCGCATTTAAGAAAATAAATTATTTCAAAATACTTATCACATTTATGGTTTTAAGAAGAAATAAATATTGTTTTCTATATTTATCCTTTATATATTATTAATAATTACTACTTCAATTTAATTATTTTTTAATATTAAATGAAGAGTAATATACTCAATTATTTAATAATTTATTATAATTTAGACTTAATGATTTTTTAAAAAAACGTGATATTCTAAATGTGATATATAATATGGAACAAAAATAATACTTTATAGTGAATAATTAAAAATATTTTCGTTTAAAGTAAAACTTGATTTTGATTGATTCGATCCGTAGAGTAAGCAAATACATTGCGTGTTCTCAATATTTATTTACATTATAATTCTTCTATTCCTTTTAACAGCAATATATGACATTTTATTTTGTTTCACTTTTAATGTTCATTTAGAATTTTTAGAGTACGTTAATTATTATTTTTTAATTTTATTTATATTTATTAAATATTTTGTAACAAAATTAAATGTGAAGATTTTAATATTTAAAAAAATAATTTAGACATTTTATCATATATCTTTTAAGATGTGTTTCAATTATTTTATTAATTATTATAAAATTGTCAAATGTTATTGTTAAAATCAACCGTTGAAAGACAGAATTACTGAGTTAAACAATAAAAAGTTCCATTGGTCAAAGCAAAAACACTTCCTAATATGGCCACGTGGACAATAAACAGCTCTCCCCAGCACAGGCTCACCCTACATCTTCTCTTCTTCAAGATAACGAGAGCTAGAGAGAGAAATAAAATTAAAAAAAAAATCAGGTGAGAGAAAGAGCTTAAACATGTTATACCCAGAAGAGTCATAGAGAAGCCATGACCATACCCAAATCACCACACACTCCTTACCGCCGTTACTCCGCCGTCACCAATGCCGTCTTCTCTGTTCGCTTTCCGTTAAACTGTCACTATTCTCATTTCAACTATGTCTCTAACTCACTCTCCATCGCCGGACGATTCCTCCTCTGCCGTTAACAGCTTGTACTGCAACGAAGACGCTGGTGAAGTCGTCCAATTTGGCTCTGACTCCTGGATCTCCGATCATCGCTCTCAATCCTCTTCGTTCTCCTTTTATTCTCCTCCATCCGATGAAAGTTCCGTCAACAAGCTAATTGACTCTGAACCTCACTTTTTGCCGTTGGCTGATTATCTCCATCGCTGCCGTGACCGCTTCATTGACGTCACTGCTCGTCAGGACTCCATCAACTGGATCCTCAAGGTCTGTTGACTACATATACTAGCATATGTATATATATGTGTTTGTTTATGAATTGCGGCGGTAGTGTTAATTCATGAAATATAATGCAGGTGCATGCATATTATCATTTCAGGCCAGTAACGGTGTTGCTCTCCGTCAACTACATCGACCGTTTTCTTTCTTCTCATTCTCTTCCGGTAAACAGGCAGCCAGTTCTTCGTTTTTTTTTTTGTTCATTTTCCCGAGAAATCGCCAGATTTTCCGGGAAAACTTTTACTTCCATGAGAAAATCTCAAATCTCGCACGATAATGTCATTAAATGTTATATTGTTGAACTTTCTCAGTAAAATGTCAGATTTTCCGGGAAAGTGAAACTGTCCAATGCCCATATTATGCAACATTAAATTGTCTTCTTTTAAAAAAAAAAAAATTTTAATTTAACTTTTTGGTAATTTCCTTTTCACACTACAGCAGGCGAATGGGTGGCCGTTTCAGCTTCTTTCAGTGGCGTGCTTGTCTTTAGCGGCAAAAATGGAGGAGCTCCACGTGCCACTATTACTGGACCTTCAAATACTTGAACCCGGATTCGTATTTGAACCCAAAACCGTTCAGAGGATGGAGCTTTACGTCATGGCAAATCTCAATTGGAGATTACGCTCTGTTACTCCTTTTGACTATCTCGATTATTTCATTTCCAGGCTTCCTTCTTGTTCCTCTTCAAAACCTGACCCCTTTAATAGGGTCTTCACTGCGTCTTCGGATTTCATTCTTAGCACCACCCGTGGTAATTCGGATTCTCACCAAATTTGAGGTGTACCGGTTTCAGGCTTTCGGTTTATTTGCAGTTAACTTGTTTTGGGTTTTTTCAGTGATTGATTTCTTGGGTTTCACGCCGTCGACAATTGCAGCAGCCGCTGTGTTGTGTGCCGCCGGCGAGAGTTTTCAAGTACCAGCGGCGGACGGACAGTTATTTCATGAAAGAATAAACAAAGTATGTATTATTTTAAATTTCTTTTTTGGTCTGTATAGATTTTTTCATTTTTATTGGGGTTGTAGTGTAAATATTTACTTTTTGTCAGAATTACGAAGATTTGAGAAGTGTTGAAATCTGTGTAATAAAATGGGCTTTTCTTTCGGCTTTTTTTTTCCCCTGAAAGGAAATGGTGAGAAGCTGTCACCAACTAATGCAGGAGTATCTGGTAGACACGTGTCCATCAGCTCAGATTAGGGACACAACAGCTGAGCTGCCAGAAGCGCCGCGGAGCCCAGTAGGAGTACTCGACGCGGCTGCTTGTGGGAGCTGCGACACGCGTTCAGATAACCCCGGCTCAATTGGCCAAGCTGAAGCTGAGCCGCAAGCTAAGCGGCCCCGATCCTCTGCTTCGGATGTACAGCAACCGTAGATAAGACCACCACCAGATCGTATCTCCCTTTGTCAGAGAGAGGGAGAGAGAGTAGTAGAGCGCCCCACCTTTTTTTTTTTTAAATTTACTTTCGATATTTTCCATGCGTGATTATAAAATGAACGGACGGGATTGGATAGTCCAACTCCAAGTGAAGAGGGATTTTGTCAGTAATTAATTCAGTAATTATAATTTCTTTTTTAAAAAAATTATTTAGTGTTATTTAATTGGTCTCAAATTTTTGTTTTTTTTGGGACTTTTTGGTCAAACTATAAAAGAGTATAATGATGAATCAATTATTCTCACCAATCATCCATAGATTAAAAACTAATGGGTCACACAGGAAATCTAAGACTGATTACCTTTTTACAGTTTTACTCCTTAGTTTGACAAAATGCCCTTCATAGTATGCGTTAATTACCTACTAGTACTGGTGGTATCCTCCAGTATATGGGACCAGTAGTACGAGGCCACGTGTTCGACAAGAACTAGGGTCAGTCGGCCGCTTACGAGTGTACGTCCAGTTAAACACTCAAATCCGTTAGCTTGAACCAAAAATACAGATAATATAGTACTTTTGCGGAAATGTCCTTGGGTACTCCGGAACTGCGATGGATAAGGGAAATGAGGGTGAGGGTATAGCGGTAACTTCAAGGTAGATATAGACCGTTGGGAAAATGATGAGATGGGCATGACGAATGGGTGACACGTAATGGGATGGCATTTTTGGAGGGAAAGAAAGAGAGTGGTGGGTTTTGTGGGAGACAGAGAGGAGAAAAGAATCGGAGCCGTCCAGCTGTAAAGTAGCGGGTACTGATCACTGAGCAAAGATTTGATTTGATTGGGTAAGGGTGGTGGTGGGGGCCACGAACACTACGGGAACCAAAAAAGGACCTCGTTGCATGCGAGAGAGGGCGGAGAACAGAGAAAGGGCTTGTTTGGATATGCATAGCTAGCGTTGTTTTACTTTAGCTAAAGAGTAAAATTTCAAAATTTATCATCCAAATGTTTTTCTTAAGAAATATTTATCTAACAATTTGTTTAAATTGTTTAGTTATAATATTAAAAATATTATAAAATTTTAAAATTTATATTCATATAACTGGTAGCAGCTATTTAAAAAAAAAAATTAAAGGGAGTGAAGTTTAAAAATACATTATTTTAAGGAGTAAAATTAAAAATTTCACCATCTCAAGAGCTATTTTAGGAAGATTTTTTGAACTTTGGCCACCCCTTCCCTCCCCATTGTATTATGTAACTATAAAAATATTTAAAATTATATATTTCATATTTTAAAATTTTATTATTAAATATCAAGAAAAAATATATAAAATATTTAAAAATTTAAACTAATATTTACATAGTTGAATTTTGACTTGCTTTCATAAATATTTTGTTTGCGTTGTTTTACAGTTATGATGATAATTTTTTTTTTTGCATAATTCATAAAATTACCCTTAATGTTTAATATTTTAAATTTTTTTAGCCTAATGCATACGGTTATTCTTGAATTTTAAGATTTCATCTTTGTGATACTCTAAAGTTTTTGAAATACACGAATCATGGCATTGAAATTGCAATTTTGTTACAGATAATTATTTTCAGGAACATAATGTGTCTCTAAAATTGTTATTAAAAACTGCACCATTTAACCATAAAATGTAAAATTGTTACTAAAAATTATAATTTCAAGAGCATGATGAGCTTTTAAAAATTTTAGAGTGCTACAAGAATAAAACTCATAGAGTTTAGGGACAATTTTATAAGTTAATCTTAATTTTTTTTCTTAATGTTTATAAGACGAATTGTGTAGTTGAATAAAAAAAAATTCATACATTCTTTTTCTAATGGATTTAATTTTTTTTTTAGAATTTCACTTGTAATGATAATATTTTTTTATATGATTAGGAGTATGATCCCCTTAAGTCATTGAGTGCAAAGGTCTTTTGTTCTCCCAACAAAGTGCGCTTCCTAAAATTCTAATGTATTCTCATATTTACGGGGATTGTGGTTGTTTACCATCCCAATCAACATAGTCTCAACGCTATTATGATCCAAAGATTGGTTTATAGAGACAATAATGTTGTACTTTATATACTAATCAAGTAGAATTTAGTTGATCTTGTCACTGATAAGAAATGTGAGAGGTCATGAATTTGAGTTATTTCAATTATAAGAGTTTTATTAATTTATGAGCCAAAACGAGAGTTATCTATTGTGTAGCTCATAATGTTATTCGGACCCATTAGCTTTCTAATTAATAAGTAAAAAAAAAAATATTGCACTTCATATAACCAACTATATGAATTTTCCACTTACGCAACACAGGCTCTTATCCATCTAACCTTGAACTTGCAGATCGAGCACCTTGAGCTAACTGCCATTCACACAGGTAACACAAACCAAAAGTAGCAACTTCATACAAACACCTATTGACACTCTGATAGTTACAAGTGAACCAATTACTCCATACAATGATCCAAAATTGCCCAACGTTTTCTTTGTCCAAAGAAAGCAATAGAGATAAGCTCAATCGACAACATAAAGCTGAACATATAAAAAGAACTTTCAGGTTTAATTTTCATCAAACACATTTGCAGGAGAAAAAATTTAATTATGACTAAGTACTAAATAAGAGTAGACTGTCCTTGATAATAAGATCTAGATACCATTGGTTTAAAAACAAAAAAACAGACTCTTTGAGATAAGAACCCCCCTTTGAACTAAGCACCCATCTAAAGGTAAAATTTCACGATAAGTACCTCACATGAAGTGGGAAAATTTAGGCAGAATATTTGACCTCTAATTGCGTTTCCATAAAGGCAAATTAGAGAGTTTTGCTCCGTGAGATACTCCAGCTATAATAGCATGGAACATGAGGTACCTTTGTCTTTATTCAATATGTGATTCATTTCCGAGTAGTATAAGAATTTGAAGATCATTTGACATAACCATTTTCCACTTGCCAGTGAACATTGTGAAGAGCATCTCTTGGACATCAAAAGACTCTTCCAAACGTGCATTTATAATGCTATAATAAATTTATTAATATTTGAAAAATATTTTCCTTTTGAACGGGCATTTTTTTCCGTTTAAAATGACTTAAATTTCCTTTTAATTTGATCACGGCTCATACACATGAGTTTATTGCTCAGTTGTTTTGGCCATATGAAGCTTTGATACCATGAATGAATTGATGGTTTTATAAGTAATCCTCAACTATAATCAAGTTGTTGGTTCTTTGGTTCTTCAAATTCAAGCTTGGCTTATATTTTCAGATTTCACATACATCGGGAGGCGAGTTTTTGTGAAGATTGGTCATCGAAATACACTTCTTCGGGCTTTCACCTCTTAAAAGCTCCTTCTCTGGATATTTGCTTATGATACTGCGGCTGTTATTACTCTCGTTAGCATGTTTGAAATTCTTTTTTTCTACCAAAGAAATAAAAATATGCGTTTACCTTAGGAGAAGGTTGAATAAGCATTTGCTCGTCTTTCTTGTGCATTGAGGACCACAGGGTTATACTGTGTCTGAATGCAATGACATTTCATTGAACAAAACTCGTGACACGACTTTGTTATTATTATTTCATTACATATTTGTACAAACAATAATTAATATCTTAACTACTGAATGAATGGACAGAATAAAATTTTTATTAAATGTTTAAATTCTATTTGACTTTGAATAAACTTTCCTTTGTTTTTTCCAAGCGAGAGAATATTAGGGGGTGTGCATGAGTCGGATCAATATATAAATTATATAATTTTGAGTCTCATATCAAAATATCTGAGATATCAAAAATGAAGTTTCATTTTCATTTCAATAGGTATGTAGTTTCATTCCATTTCGTCTCAAAAATTGCAATTGAACGAGATGAAAATTCGGATCAATAGGATAAGATAAAATGGATCGGATTGGGAATCAATAAGAATTTTCCGTAGTCTTACTAAATAATTTTTTCACAAAAAGAAGAGATGAAATTGCTATACTCATCATAATAGAAAATTTGCTAGTAGTTAGTTTCAAGTTATTGAGACCATTAAATGCAATAAAATAAAATAATTCAAAAGCTATATGAATTTAACTTTATATGTATTTTATGAATTTTAACTCAATATTTTTTTTTAATTTTCTGTTGCCTTTAAGTTGATTTAAATTTAATACTTACTTAATTTACTTTTAAATATCTAAAAAATAAATAATTATAGCATTAAGCATAAGTAATAATTCATTAATTAGATTAATTATAGTCAACATTTCCTCTCGTATTGATTAATTTTAAAATTTTTTATTTAATAGAAAAATTTACATAACACATAGAATGGAAGAATAGAGAAAAATATATTTAATTAATTGATTCATTTTATATTTAAATTTTATATTTTATTTTTTCAATATTATTATTAATAATTAGTGTCATAAGAAAATTAAAAATAAAAAGGATGATTTTTCATAAATATAATTTGAAATTCATTAAAAAAAAGAAACGTAAAGAATTTTAAAGAAAATATGGGAAGAAAATATTTAATTTTGAGATAGGATGAAACGTGATGGAATTTGTGTTGGTTCAGATCAATTTTAATTAAAGAATTAGTCCAATCTCATAACTATTTTTTAGATAGAACTATTAAATTAATATTAAATTTTTTTAGAATGAAAAATTTGGGACAATTTACGAAAATAGATTGGAATTTTCATGGCCCTATGCACACCCCTAAAGGATATACTTTAGCTGCTCAAAAAAAAAAATCTATACTATAAAATAATATTTTATGAAATAATCCATTGCATCATTACAAAATTCATTTCAAGAGTATTTTACAAATCCTAATATTATTGTAATTGTGGAAATATTTATTATATTCTATATAATTATTTATTTATGGCTTATATTTACTTTGATTATTTGCTCAATCACCCTCAGTTGGCTGCGAGTAGTTCACTCGCTTAAAACGTGTTGCCCGGATTTGAACGCGATCAAAACCATTTAAAAATTTTCTCCTTTTAAAATAAAAATCGATAATTATATTATTTTCCTCTTTTATACCGAACAATGTTTTTCTAATTCAAATTAGACCCACAGTAGATTCTCCATTTATTCATTTACATCTCTTTTGCCTTTTTAACCATCACTGTCACAGTGTCACTTCCTCAGCCTCATTGTGGCTAAAATGGAGCCCACAAATATTTGTGGCTGGGATGCGATTGTATTTCTAGATTTGGTCAAGGTGGGTCCCAACTCCAGGCTGTAAGCAAAAGGTCTGAAAATGGGGCCTATTCCTCTTCACCAAATTTCCTGCACTGCAGGAGAGCATATATACAAATGGGTCATAGTATTAAATCTGCCCGGGTTAACGTACTGGATCCACTAGGTCACTGGACACCGGTTAGTCGAATTAATTATATAATAAACTAGTTAGAAATTGCATATTATATTTGATATATAATATTATTATTATATTTTATATATTATATATAAAATATATTATATATTATTCAAATATTTAATTTTTTTCATGTTGCATTATTAAATTATCATATTATAAAAATTATAACAATTTAAATAATTGTAAAATTTAATATCCTATTTTTGTAATTTTATATAGGTAATTTAGACAGTTTAAACACCTTGTATGCTATTCTATAAAATTTTTACTATTAAAATAATTTAATATAGATAATATATAGACAAATATTATTTATAATTAATTATTACAAAACATAAAAATATAGAAAAATTAAAATAATAATTGCAAATAAAAAATTATTTTAGTTTAATTTAATAAATAAAATTTAAATGGAATTAAAAATAGAAAGATTTGTATAGAACAAAGTCTTAATTATTTATATCTATATTTTTATTTAAAAAGTTTTAATTCAAAAATTTTAAAATTTTTAAAGACCTAGTTTTTAGATTTTAATTATATATAACCACAATATTCAGTTAAATAGTAGAAAAAAGAAATTTTCATTAATTTCTCTTTTTTAAAGGATGCTTGTCCTTTTGAATAATAAACAATAATTAGATGAGATTGATAAATAATAATCATAAATATCAAAATTTTTAAAAATATTATGCTAAAAAATATAAAAATTAAGAAGATAAAATATTATTTTATAAAAAATTATAAAATAAATAATTAATATTGAATCTGTATATCCTCCTATCGGATTTTCAAATACAAAGGAACATAACCCGTAAATAAAAAAATTCATAAAAAGTTCCTTCCATAAATAGAGAGTTAATTACAATATATTTGGATTAGAGAGTTAATATTGTTATACTTGTATTATTTAAATTTGAAAACAACATTAATATATATATATATATATATATATATATATATCAAAAATAAACAAATACTACACAATCAAACACAAAGAACTAAAAGCAAAATAATTGAAAGAGGCAAAAAAAAAAAAAAAAAGCCATTGTGAAAGAAAGTTATTGAATAGGGGTTTTTATATATATCGGTATAGAAATAGAGATAAAAGAAAACTCGAAAATTTTCAAAGTTTAAATTTTAAAAATTTAATAATTTCAAAGTGGTTTATATTCTGAGGAAAGAATTTTTAAAATATATTTATAGAGAAACAAAAAAAAAAAATCTAAAAATTGATAAAAAAAAAAGGAGAAAAATAGAAAGCTAAAAGGTAGAGTGTGACATTAATATTTTTAAAATGTTTTTTTATTTCAGCACTGTATATATATACACACACAATTAAAAAATTTTATTTTAAAATAAACACATAGATAAAGTCAATAAATATGATGATGTGTTATAAAATAATATAAAATGAGGGAGAAAAAAAAAGAAAGAATAGAGAGCAATATATAGGAGAAAACAAGAGTATATTATTATTAAGGAGAAAACACATATATATATATATATATATATATATATATATATATATATAGTTACAAAAGTGGAATGTGATAGAGTCGTCTACAAATCAGGAAGATAGAAGCGCAATAATTAAGAATACAGATTTTTAGCCCATATAGGACATCTAATTATTTCATGACATTCTCCCTATTTTTAAAGAATATGTATCATTAAACTCTTACTAAGAAAAAATTTTGTGGAAAAAAAAAATTTTAGTGAAAGAAAAAGAATACATTATTTTTTTTTAAATGCGCGATGAAATACTGGTTCATTAAAAACCTTTAACAAGAAAACTCAATGAGACAAAACTTAGTTAAAGGAAAAAAGAGTATAGTGTATATTTATTCCCTCTTATGAAGATAAATATTGAGATATTTGTGCACTCTAATGAAGAAAAATAGACTTTCGAAAGATCATGAATCAAGAAAAAAAATTTTTTTTGGTGAAACATATGTTTCTTATCTCCTCCAATATGTCTTTATGATAATATTATAGAAATTTCTCTGTAGACAAATAGACTGCACGTGTTTTTCATCTTTCTTCAAGAGTTGTTAAAATATATGCATAGTTAAATGAAGTCGTAGCAATGCTTCAACCCTTGACTGCCCTGAAATAATTGTACCTCCACATTTAAGTGAACAATTTGATTATAATCTAATTTAATCTAAATTACACAATTAATTTGTATTTTCAAAGTCAATCGAAACTAATTTTGACATGTTAGTTATATATCTAACTCTATTTAATTTATTTATATCTAGGAAGAATTATATCTTGCTAATAAAATTTATAAAAATCAATATGAATAGTAAAATACATTAGTGTCATTATTGCACTAAAACATGGTACTTCAGGATCAAGAGTTCTTAATTTTTTCAAAGTGAAAAATGGTCATCTCTTATCAAGCTATTCCACTATTATCCATATAAAATCATTTGAATAATTTAGTTATATATATGGATTCATAGAAAAAAATCTCATTTATGAAATAGTTGATATTCAGGCTGAGACAAAATTTTTATATTTTCAATGTATTTCATATCAACATCTTGCCTTAAGAAACTTATAATATTTCAAAGCTCTTCAGAAGTTCCAATAATGTTCGTAAACCAAATAATGATAAATTTATGTTCAAATATCTTTATAAAAATTCATGAATATATATCAATATTATTAAAATATCATTTCAATAGATATTTACTAATGAAGAGATCACTTTACTAATTATAGTATATAAAGTAAATATCAAAATTATACTTTTAATAATAAAATATTATAAAAAATATAATCATAAAATGATATAATATTTTCTTAGCCATAGATATCATTAAAACAATTATATCATATGTACTAAGATTTGTTTAATCTATATAGAAATCTTGAATATATTTATCGGGGTCTGAATTGCTTCTTTTAAGAATTTTTTTTATGGAAAAGAGATATAGATATACAGATAAAGATAAAAAGAAAGCTAAAAAATTTTTAAAGTTTAAATTTTTAAAATTTAATAGTTTCTAAGTGGTTTATATGATGAGGAAAGAATTTTTAAAAATATATATATATATATATAGAGGAAAAACAAGAAAAAAAATCTAAAAATTTATGGAAAAGAGAAAAATAGAAAGCTAAAAAAGTTGCGCGTCATATTAATATTTTTAAAAAAATTTTTATTTCAGCACTTTATATATATATATATATATATATAGGTATGATTAAAAAATTTTATTTTAAAATAAACACATAGATAATGTTGATAAATATGAAGAAGATACTTATCACGTACCAGGAAAATATTATATTTCTAAATACTTGTTATATTTGTGAATTCATAAATAATAATACATTACTTTTTTCATTTTTCATTTTTGTATATTAGCAACAGTGATTGCTTCACTTTTCTAATAGTTTATTATAACTTTCCATAAATTAAGAAGAATATAGTCGATTTATTTGATAATTTATTATAATTTAAATAAATTGAATGATGATCTTAAGGGACGTGAAAATTCAAATATGACAAGTATTTGAAAACGAGTGATATATAAAATCTTAGTTTTAAAATATAATTTTTAATGAAATATATGAATTTCAATGGATTATTGACTTATATTAGTGAGTTTGATTCAAATTAAATGAAATCAATATAAATTTTTTTTCGAGGAAAATCGAATTGATAGAAATTAAATAGGTCAAAATTATTTTAAGTATGAACTGAATTGAAACTATTCAATAGTGTATTACAAAATAAAATGGAATGAAGTTGATTTGGTTTCAACTATTTTAGATTTAAACTTATTTTATGGATTTAATAAATCAAAATGAAACAGGAAAATTTTGGAATTTTTTCATTAAAATTGAAATAGAATTGATTATGTAAAATTTCAAAAGAATCATATGGTTCAATTGAAATCAAGCTTGGTCTGGTGCCGGGATCAGCAGTTCACCGGTCCGACCGTTACCAACGGGGCGGGTTTGATCACTATACTACTAAATGGTTATGGCAGAAATGGGCCCCACCCTAGACAAGTGGGTCCACATAAGACTAGCAAAACATAGACCAAACACAGCCTGAAGTGATGGCGGTGAAGTCCCTTGCAGCTTTTTAGAAGGAAAAAGGAGAAAAGAAAGGAGCCAATGGAAGAGACAAAGCACATGAACCACCATGGAAGATCAAACTTGAAACAACTATTCACCCACCAGTTCTCAACCCTCTCTCTCTCTTTTTTAGTATTAGCCCTGTCTCTCATTTTGGTATGTACTTTCATGCCCAATTGGCTTCTCTTTGTCTTTCTATCAATCACATGATCTGCCAATCTCATATATATTAAGGTAAGATAAAAAACTTGCTTACACCTGATAATTTGCAAATCCAACTTTCGTTTATTGTTATATTTATGTTAATTTGGTATTATTTTGTGCTTAAAAAAGTGGTTTAACTTGATTTATTATTTTTATGCTAGGAAAAGTTGGATTTGATATGAATAAAGCAAAAAGGAGTGCAATTGAAATTGTTTGGAGCGAAAAAAAGGAGCTGCTGAAAATTCAGAACACGACTTCGACTAATTCC
>CANUEP010088107.1:0-16193 GCA_947857235.1 Jatropha podagrica
AAAAATAATTTTTATAAAAATATATTTTTTATTATTTTTTTAATTAAAAAAAAAAAAAAATAATTTTATACCCCCCCCCCCCCCCCCCCCCCCCCCCCCAAAAAAAAAAAGAAAAAAATGCAGATTGATAAAGCTTGTTGGCTTAGTGACATCTTGAAGGTAAAATACGATACTTTCAGTTTGTATTATTTCTCAAGAATTGAGCTTGGATTTAAGTTAACACAAATCCAATTCGGGAGAGAACAAGCAATTGTCTTTTTTGTTCTTTGAATTCAAGTACATAAATATCTGAATAAGCTCTTTTATTTTCTGTTTTCTTCTTCTTTCTTTTCTTTTGGAAAAGTTGATTCTCTTTTGTCACAAATTTTAGATGGAGCAAAACGGTTCAAAAGAAGTAGCAGTATTGGAGAGGATTTCTGCTGCTTGTGCAATGGAATGGAGCATTGAACTTGAGAAGGCCCTTCGCTCCAAAAAGCCAGGTTAGTGTACCTTTTCTCTCCTAATAAATGGAGGGTTCAAAGTTTGAACCTTTTCCTTTTATTCTTTAGGTCAAGCTGTCAATGCCATACAACAGATTGGTTCAAGACTGCATCAATGGAGTAGAGAACCCAAACCCACCATGGCTGTGTACAGTATGTTTGGCTTAGTTCCAGGTGAGGATAGGCTTTTTGCCAATACAATCCTCTTACGGTTGGCTGATGCCTTTAGATTGGGTGACAAGGATACAAGGCTTTCTGTTGTATGGATTTTCCTATCAGAATTTAGGAACCGTGGTAAAGAACAGAAAGGGGAACGATACGAAGGTATTTTGTCGAAGTCCAGGGTACACAACCATGTGGAACTTTTGAAAAGAGTAAAAATTGCTTTTGATACAGGAGACGTTGAGTCAAGAGCATTGGCTTTAATTCTGTTTGGTTGTTGGGCTGATTTTGCAAAAGACAATTCTCATATAAGATACCTAATACTTTCCAGTTTAGTCTCCTCTGAGATATTGGAGGTGAGGTCAGTGCTTAGTTTTACTTGTTTTTAAGTTTAAAATTAGCGTTTTTGCTCGTTTGCATTTTTGGAGTGCTGCCACTACTGTTTTTATCACCATAGTGCTGTTGTTTCATCTAAAGATTATAGTAACGCTGTGCTGTTGATTTCAAGCAACATATCAATTCTGACTATGGAGGTTCACATATTTTATTTGTCTAAGCACATTATCCTACAAGGTATATGTGTATGTGCACATATGTGTACAGGGAGATTGGGGATGTCTGTTAGTGCTAGCGCCATATGTAGCTTCTAGACTGTTTAAAGCATGTGGAGCATCTTATCTCATTGTTCACCTTTATTCAATCTGGGATGAACAAAAAGCTATATATAATTTTACCTCAAGACGGCTCAATGACAATATATATTTTTTTTAATTTCTGGTTTGGAGCATCACGCTAATGCTGGAATTGTATATACTCCCTCATTATAAAATTAGGATTCTTTTTCTGCAGAAAACTTATGATGGAAAATGTAACTAATTTGTGTTCTTTTGCTTGTGCAGGTAAAAGCATCTTTATTTTCTGCAGGTTGCTTTTGTGAGTTGGCTGCTGACTTTGCACCTGTTGTCTTAGAGATGCTCCTTAAATTTTTAATTTCACCTGACACATCAATGGCCATAAAATTAGCTGGAGTAAGAGTTTTTTCAAAAATGGGGTGCTCATATTCCGTTGCAAATAAAGCTCACAAGGTTCTACATCTCTTCCTATTCCATTTCAATTTTCAAAGACATTAATATGTTCAAACTTGCATTGGGGAGAGTTTTGCTCCAAGAATCAATCAAATCTGTACTAGATTTGGATGTGGATCGACATTATTGTCTGGACAATCTTATACATCTGATACATTTTACCATAAATAATCAAAAGTTGACATTTGTCAAAGAATGCTACTCAGGCATGATATATTCTCTTTTCACCCCAACTCTTTCTCTTGTTTTAATTTAATAGAAAGTCTGATGTAAATTAATTGGTTATATTCTCTTTTGTGAAGTAAGAAAAAAATATTGCTTGCATGATATGAATTGTTTCTTAAAACAATGTTAAACATTGTTTCTGCAGAGAACATTTAATTGGTAAACTTATGACATTTTAGTTTAAAAAGTGAATATCGGACATTGCTTCTGTAGGAGTTTTTAATACCTAGAGTTTTTCTTCTTAGCTTGGTTGTTACACTCGCACTTGTGGTGCAAGGTGCAAGGGTGGCAGGCCTTAGCAAGAGATGGGTGACATTCCTAAGGCATTAGCCTTAAGCAAGGTAATGCGACTGCCTATGCACTCATCTTGCTCAAGGTTCATGTTTAGGCATTCGTTTGTAACAATTTATCTTGCATATTTTCCTTTTTTTTTTTTTTTTTTGAATGTTATTTCATCTAAGAATCTCTACCCTCTGTTAGAGTATGTAAATGAGCTTACCATGCTCTCATTTACTTTATATCACAAACCCTATACCAAAATATATGGATGCCATCCAATGTTTTTTAAGTGCACTAGGTATATGTTAGCTTCCAAGAAGCTTTGGTTGGAGCTTTTGGATTGTGGACCAAGTTTGTTACCATGCTAAGTGCCAACTTGATTCTCAGTCAAGTGATGTGGAACAACTTGGTAAAGAGCATTTCAAGACATTTGGGGTCATGGCATCCTTCGTGCTGTGAGCCATGGGCTGCCTGACTTTTCTTATGCCTGTAGCCTCTGGTGTGCACCATATAGGGGTAATCAGTGAAGATTTGAAAGAGCAATATTTGGTCACTATATAACCTAATGAGCAGCTGGGCATATATAATATGAAAGTAAATTTAATAAAGAAATCACATCATGCTCCAAAAGTATTTTAATTTAAACCTTTTCTTTGGCTGTTGGGAATTTGTGCCAATTTCTATGGGATAATAAGATAGTGTTAATCCATTTCACTGCAGATAGGTTTAAAGCTGTTAGAAGACTCTTTGGAAGAGGACTTTTTGGTTGCAATGCTGGTTTCTCTCTCGAGACTTGCTGCCAAATCAACCTTCGTTCTCTCTGATCAGGTCTCTGTTTTTCAGCTTCTGTGGTGATTGTACTGATTTGTTGTGGGTTCTTTTTAGGGTTTTAAAATGTTCTATTCTCTGAAGTTGCAAGCTTTGGCTTTTAATGCAGGTGAACTTACTTTTGTCGTTTCTCAGCACAGAGAGATCTTTGCAAGTGCAAACAGCAGCTATGAGGTGCCTTAAGTTCATATTTAAGAAAGTATTTTGTCAGTCTACTGTTAGCACACATGTAATCAAAACTTTGCTCAGAACTATAGAAGAAACTGAACTTTCATCAGCTATGCAATATGAAGCTTTACAAATTTTGCAAAAGGTCATTTCTGAACTCATCCTGTTGAGTTGTAATTAAATATGCTTATTTCAGAACCTATTGATTCATATGATTCACTTTGCAGATGCTTGTATATAGGCTACCTGATCTTCCTTGTGATAACATGCTTGAGTTTACTCGGCTGTTGAACATTTTTGAGAAAGCAGCTAAGTCACCTATAATGTCGGAGAGCCTATTAGGAATTCGTGTACTAGTGGATGCATCAACTCGTCTCATGGATAGAACCCAAATAGAATCTGATGGGGATTGTTTCTTTTCTCTGCCTGTGCGTGTCACTTCAGCAATCTTGGATCGTATCATCTTATTGCTGAAGCCATTGTTGGACGGTTGTCAGAATAATTCTAAATTATATCAGGAATTTCAGAGCCTCCTCAATCTTCTCTTTTCTCTAGTTAGAGCAGATCCAGATCTGAGTATCTTGGCGCTGGATAAAGTTGGATTATTTATTGGATTTGTTGTGGATACATATGACAGCTTCTTGGCTACAGGGCACAGAGGCGTCTCAGTTGATGAGCTCGTCAATTTCAGGGGGCAGAAGATCATGGACATTGGTTTGAATGTAGTACATAATGTTCACAAATTTTCTGTAAGTTGCATTGAGCATCTCAACGAACTTGACACCCTCACTGCTGAAACAATTGATAAAGTAAAACTTTTGGTTGAGCGTGTGCAACATTGCAGACTATTTGATCAATATACATATGTAATATTCTCTACACTGCTGCATTCTCAAATTATTTGGAATTGTGTGATCAACAAGAATGAGGAACCCTGCATAGTGCATAGAAATTTGGGTAACCCACTTTGTAATCAGTTGGTTGAGAATGAAATTCTCTCCCTTGAGCATGTGGAGAAAATGTTGACAGAGAGAAATTACTGGCCTGCTTACAAAGCTGGGAAATTTGCAGTTTGTCAGGGAGCGTGGGTTACAGCCTCTTTTGTATTTGCGCAACTAATAGGTAAGGTTCAATCTGATTCCTTTACTTGTTGGTTGAAGGCATTAGCTAAATTTGCAGAGTCCGAGGGAAAAATTCAGCTATTTCTCTTACCAAATCTTAGGTCCAGGCTAGTGGATTGGCTACAAATGAAAGAATTTCGCATTACATTTTTTGGGAGGATCCTTGATGACATTGGCCAATGTGCTGTTGGAAATATTAATGAGCTCAGTTATAGTAAAGTTCTTACTGGGGCTCATTATGGTCTTTGTTCCTCAAGGGAAACGTTAAAGTCAATTGCCACATTGGGCAGATCATATTATTTCCAAAGATGGTTTTTGGCTCTGAGAGCAAATATCTTAAGAGCTGCGGCGGATGTGCTTAAAGTTCTGAGCACCTTTCCACTCATTGAGGGAAAATTTAACGATGGACAGGTTGAGAAAGGTGTTATAGTTGAGTTTCTTGACTCCTTGCGACAGATTACCCAAATATCACTTCAATTGAAAAGTCTAGCTCAAGAATTGGATCTGATAGCTACATCTTTCATTGATATGGACAGCAGAAGTTTAAAAATTATTTCAGCACTTGCATTGAGTTGTTCACTACTGGCTTTTGCTACTGGATTTGCTCTTTTCATTTCAAACTTGGCTGACCATGAAATTTTAATTGGTAGTCTAGATATTTCAAGGAACTATTTACAGGTAATGTTAATACAAAATTTAGTTGGACAGTTGTGGCTTGTGGACCAGGAGATCTGTTCAAAACTGCTCGTGCTTTTAGATCTCAGTGGATTTTCCAAAGACTGTTTTCACCTGCAGCCCAGAAATCAAATATTGAATTCTGGTGGTGAAGTGAGAGACATTCTCAATATATGTAACTCTGCTGTTTGTGGCATTGCTGGTTTGCAAAATAAGACAAAGGGAGTGGATAAGGTTGGGGTTCTATCCCACATTTCCAAGGATGGTTTCCAGCTTGTGTTGAAGACACTCACAAAATGGATTGACCTCCCTTTCCGAGTCCCAAAATATTTATTTAGAGTCAGGTATGATTATCATTTTTCTCATAATGATCCATTCTTAATTTTATAGATTATTAGGGAAACGATTAGAAGTAAATTACAAAAAAGACCTCAAAATTTTGTGTTCAGAATCTTATATTTTGTGCCTTTTAGGTGCATTGTGGTTACAATTTTGAGTTGATTGACAGTTACACTTTTTGTAATCTTAAAAGGCCTTTTTTTCAGGTCTTAAGTATAAATGACTTTCAAATAAGGAAATCTGAAAAATTGCTTCCAAAGCTTAATGTAAATATATTATTCTTCATAGATTACTATTGTTGGTAAGTACTTTAGATTTTCTGTTTCTATTTTATTTTATTTTTTAATAGCATCTCCTGGTTCTACTTTTCTTCTTACATTCTATAAGAAGAAAATTTGGTAAAATGAATTTGACACCAATAGGTTACAAATGTGGTAGTAAGTTGTGTTCTTTGTTGATACAGCCAATCATTAGTTTTCCCCATGGAATACAATACATAAAATTGGTCTAACTGAATGGAAAATGCTTTATTCTGTTGCTTAAGTTGTGTCCTTGAAACCAAGAATTTGGAATAGATAACCTCTTAGAATAACCAAAGAATATACTTGTCTAGAAGTTAGTGATAAAATATTATAATGCACTAATGCTATCTATCTATTTACAAACTGCAGAGTTGGAAAATATATGGCAAAACGTGTAACAGAAATAAAAATTGAAGTTTTCTTTCCATCTTGTTAATTTATCAATCAAAATTTTTAATGTGATTCCTGTATAGAGCTTGTAGGACCATATCGTTCTGAGCTGGGCTTCGAGATATATTAGTTTTTTTTCTTTTTTGTTCACTGTACCTATGCATATATCGTAAGGACTTGTATGGTGTAATTTAATTAGACTATTTATTCACTGAATGTAGCTAATATATGCATGATGCTTTACCTTTTTTACCACGATGGAATTCTAATATAATTAATTTGATGTTGAAAATGCAGGCCTTGCATTGGTGCAGAGCTCTTCGTGTTTAATGCAGACGGTAGAAACTCAAATGGGTTAACTGTATTACCAGGCTTCCACCTATCAATAAATCTTTGTCTTCAATTGCGGAATGTGCCACCAAACCTTGTGGTTCAGATGACAAAGTTGTATTGCGTTCTTTGTTCTAGTGCGTCTTTTCAAGAGCCTAAATCAAGTGGAGAGACCAGAAGGCAAGTGCAGTTGGATTATGAGGATTCGGAAATGTTAAGTATGATTACAATGAATGAAAAATTGTTCCGCCATGTAACAGAGACTGCAAATAAGACTGACAAAGGTATCCGTGGTAGGGATAATGATAGTGATAGCAATAGTGAGATTGTCAATAGCTTTGTGTGCTTTGAGCTAAATTATAAAGGGCAAGGCTTTTCAAATTGCCTTCTTGATGTTTCTGATTTTCCAGTAGGTTCTTACAGAATCAAGTGGCACAGCTGTTGTATTGACACTAAAGGTTCTTATTGGAGCCTTCTTCCACTAAATGCTGGACCTGTATTTACTGTACAAAAATCCACAGTTGTGGGTTAATCTGGTATTCCTGTGCTCGTATTCTTGCGTTGTGAGTTAGTATTTCGTCCCTTCAATTTGAAAAGTGCTTCAGACAACTTTTATGGAAACTTGTAAATATGCCAGATTTTGAAACTTTAGTTTAAAAGAATGTCACTTTCATTATTGATTTACCTAATTACCCTTTTATCTTCTATTTGTGTTATTTAACCTAGGTTTTGTTTTTGAGCTGTTGTTTATTTTCTTCTTTTATGATTTCGTTTTTGGGTTTACAAGCGGTAGTACCTGCTGAAGAGTCCTTGCAGGAAAATCGATTTCGTTTCTGTTCTTTTATGATTTCGTTTTTTATTTTGTTTCAGTTCTTCATTGGAAAATCGATTTTTGTTATACAACTTTGTTTTCGATTCACCGTTTTTTTTCCCCATTTCTTCTTCTTTTTGTATTTGATCTTGTTTATAATTGATTTGATTCAGTTTAGATTTCGATTGTCTTGAGCTATTTTTCAGTCGTTTTGATTTTGTTGTAAATTCTGTTCCTCTTGAGCTGTTTAACAGTCAATTTGGTTCGGTTTTGCTTGTCTTCTTTATTGGTGTTGTTTGCGATTCTAAGTTTTTGTAGATTTCTAGGTTTGAAGTGAGTTATTTTGTTGATTATTATATGAATTTTGTCTTCATTTTGAGGTCTGTTTCGATACACACATATCGAATTTACTTAGTTTGGTTCAATGTGTTAATTGGTGTGTATATTTTTGGGTATATGATGCATACATACATATATGCTGCATACATACATATATGCTGCATTTATCGTTGAATCGAAAAACTAACTGTTTGTTTCTTCAGTTAAGGAGACAGAAACCACATATTTTGTTTCAAAGTTGCTTGAAAATGGTTGTTAGAATTTTGGCGTTCGATTTTTAGGGTTTATGTGCCATGGTGATTAGAAGAGTGTGTCGTTTTGAATTGTTTTTTTTGTTTTTCTTTGTTAAAGGAGATTTCCGTTTGTAAGTGATGGCATTTGTGAGGGTTTGATTGTGACGTGGATTTATCCTCCATGTGCTGGATTACAGATCTCCTTCGATTTGGTGCGTGCATGGACTCATTTAGACAAGTATCCCTGAAGAGAGGCCGGTCTTATGTTAGTTACAACTTACAGATTTAGAACTGAATCTTACAGATTAAGATAATGTAGATTTAAAATCGAGCGAAACATGTTTTTTGAGTTCTGAATGAACAAGAATTAATGTTAAGGCATTACATGATTAATGTAAATGCAATTAGTGTGTCTAAATCTTGTCCAGTTCTTTCAGGTTACGTTTTGTTTTTAAAAAATAATTTATTTTAAAAAATTTTGGTACTTTTTGATATTTCAGAGTGTTTTGAAAAATCAGTTAATGAAAAATCAACTAACCCTTTAGAGAAATTATATAGATCAATCAACTAATGTCTAATGATAGGAATTAGCTTTCATTAGTTCTTTGTGTTTTTTAATATGATATCCTTATGCAAGGACTAATTAGTCATTACCATATTAGATTTTTAATCATTATTGATAAATCTTAAGCATTGTAGATATCATATTGAGATAATAATCAATAATAAATTTTTTTAAATATGCATGAGCATAAAGGTTTAAATCAAGATAATTCCTCTGAAATTTGTTGATTTATATAAAAAAAGTTACGTGTACCATATATTTATAATTATGAAATTATAAAAATAGCAAACAGATAAAGAAAGTCATATGAAGATGTGAACATACTCCAACTATTACTATAATAAACAAAAAAAATTCCAAAATATTTTTTCCTAAATAAAACTAATAGAATATAATAAAAAAAGAAAAACAAAAAAGAACAATTGAAAAATGGTCCAACTTGAAATAATTTATTATTTTTCTAAAATTAAAATTGTCAGAAGTGGAATTTTAACCCACGCCCTCTTGCGAAGACCAGAACTTTAGTCTGGCACCTTAGACCACTCGGTCATCCTAACAAATTAAATTTAACTCTTTAAATTAAAATATATGAACTAATACCTTTATTCCACTTTTCTCAATTCTGAAATGTTTGTGACATTTCTAAATTTAAATATATAAATTTTTTTTTATAATAACATTTATAAGTGTTCATTAAATGAATAATTTTTATTAATATATTAATGAGTTAAGGATATATATTGAGTAAATTCTTAATATATGTCTTCTGTCAAACTATGCAAATAAAATGGTATGAAAGGAGTACTATATATGGGGAATAATAAAATTATCTATGATAACTTTAATGAAATTTTAGAAATCATAAAATATTCTTTTGAAATAAATGACAATAATTTGAGTTTACTAAATAATATGAGTTTTTAATAATCGATAAATTATTATATTAAATTATTAATCAATTTAATTTTTTTTAATATTTTTTATTAATTAATTTAAAAAGTTTACATTGCATTAAATATTAGTTACATTTAATTATTTCTCAATTTCACTATAAATTAATTACTAAATCAATCAATAATCATATTTATTTTTAATAGTGCTCATGAGTATTTATTTAAATTTTAAATTCTATAATACATGTAATTATTTATTTTATTTAAATATCAGAGTATGTCCTTGACTTTTTTTTTAACATTTGTGTAAACTAAACTATCATATAAAATAATACAAATATTTCAAATATATAAGAAAAAAATTAAAAAAATGATTTAAGAATTTTTAACATGGTTTTGAAAATCGAACCGGATTAGTCGGTTTGACCGATTTAATCGGAAACCAAACTAGCCGATTCAGTTTAATCGATAATTAGACTAGCTGATTCAACTGATTTGACCAAAAACCGGATAGTGGTCCGGTTCAAATTACATAAGAAATTGAAGGACTTAAAAAACCAAAAAAAATCGATAAGAAACAATCAAAACCGATGAACCGGACCGATTAAAAACTAGTTTGGTTTAAATTTGGATTTTTGTCTCTAATTATGGACCTTTTTAAAATTTGGGCCTCTTAAAAGTTGGACCCAATAATTTTTTAGTTATAGGCTCTTTTTATTTCTAATCCAAAGTCCTATTATATTAATTAAAATAATTAAAATTTTCAACTTTAAATACAAATGTGAAAAATAATATTTTATTTTATTGTAATTAATTGATTTTTTCCAATATTCAATTTAGTAATATTTTGTTCTTTTTATTTAAAATTATATACTTATTCTTTTATTTTTTCTTATAAAAGCCAAATTTGAGAACATTTTTATTTGATATCAAAATTTTTTTATCTTATACTTCAATTTTATTTAATAAGTATATTTAAAAATATTATATATAAAAATTCGGTTGAACTGTATTGAACCCGGTTGAACCATCCGGTTCAGTGACTCTCTACCTTCACGGGTTTACTGATAGGTCCAGTTCTTAGAATACTGATTTTTAATATCAAAATAAATTTATTTTCTTAAAGATATAATGTGGTTAGATATTTAATATAACACACAATATTTTCTTTTAAAAGAAAAAATATAAACATATTATTTTTTAATAAATATATATGATAATGAGACATTTGAAAATTTTCTATTTTATTTTATAAATTTATTTTTTAAATATTTAATTCTATTTTTATTATAAAATATTTTATTTAGTAGAGATAAAAAAAGGAAAAATAAGAATTTTTTATAATAAATTTATAAATAGAATATGTATAATTAAATCTTTCAAAATTTTTAAATTTTTACTTTTAAAATTTATTTTTAAATAAAATAAACATATATGTATAGGATGATAGACAGTTAAAAATTTTAATTTTAAAAATATATATAATAATTTATTCTTGTATCTATGTATTTATATATATATATATATTAAAATATATTTATTAAGTGATATTGTATTTATAATGAATTTTAGATAAATAATGATATAAATTAAACTGAAATGTTTATATATATATATACACTCTGCTGTTTTGTTAATTAATCGTTATATTCACATTAATTTTATATGAAATTTTATTTTAACATTGTAAAAACTAAAAAATATAAGATAAAAATTATACAATTAATATTTAATATAAAAAATAAAATGAGTATAAATAATAGGTAAAAAAGGACATAAAAAATTGAACCGGTATGAATAACAATAATTTTTGTTATATCCAAATACTGAACCAAATGCAATTTTTTCTATTATATTCAATTCTTCTAAATTGGATCTGGTAAAATTAATATTTTTGAGATATTAAAAAGATTAGTGTAAAAGTTCCTTTTTAATTTGAATAATTGAATACTCACCTTTCCATATGTAATTATTTATTTATTTTATAGTTTTAATTTTATGCAATTAGTTAAATACATGTTATTAAAGTTAAACTTAAGTATGCGACTCTAGTAAAATTGATAGAATTTACAAATGAATTTTACACTTACGAAGTACAAAATACTGAGAACGAAATATATAATTAATTTTAATATTATTTTTTATAGTGTTTAATAATATAATATTTAAATTAGCTTTTAAAGGTTGAGATATGGTCTTATAAAAAGTTAGCCTATAATATTTAACTTTTCGCATTTTATAAAAAGGTACTCAAGAAACTACAACTACTCAAACAACTAACCGATATCAAAATAGTTAAAAGCTATCGAAATAACTAATTTTATACCACAAACTTAAAAGAAGTAGAGTTGAATTAGGGCAAGAAAAAACCTCATGTAAGGATATATCTTCTGACCTTGAAAGACTCCATGGCATATATATTATGGCTTCGGTGCTTCATTTGTCATGGCCAGCTAATTTTTCCTTTTTAGTAAAAATTAAATTTTAAATGAGATACCCAATAATGAAATTTAAATGATTTTTGCAATTAAAAGTTTGAAAACATGACAATATTTGTATATCCACCCAATAATTGATTTTTATTTCAAATATTTATAATTATTTATTAATATTTTAGCTGTTTTTCTCATAATAAAAAAATATATCTTTATTCATATCGATATCCTCATTAGATTTACCATTGTAATAAGTTTTTCCTTTAAAAATGTATATTCTGTTATTTAAATATCTTCCACTATTATCCTGAAACTAATTATTATGCAGATTGACTTGTTATTAATGCTATAAATTTATAAATGGATAAAATTTTTTTTAATTTTCCTTCTTCAATTATAACATTGTTCGATAAAAATAGTTATTTTAATAATTTAATTACTTTAGTAGCTTTTCAATAGTTGTTTTTTTATAAAATGCTAAGTGTTGAACCTTTCAAAATACGCTATTTTAAGTTGTGTTCGACAACAGCTTTTTAAGTAACTTTTTAGAGTTTTGACTAGTTAAAATTCTAAAAGCTACTTAAAAATTATTCGATAACGTAACGTTTGGATTAATTTTTAGAGATTATGGTAGCTTTTTATGAAAAGTTAACTCATTTAACGGTTAATTTTTAGCGTTTTATGAAACGCTACTCAAACTGCTAATAGCTAAACATCACTAAAACAACTAACACCTATTAAAATAACTAATTTTGCCGAACAGACTCTTATTCTCTAAAAATTAATTCAAATGTTATGTAATTAAATATCGTAAAAATTAGTGTTGCTGAATACAACTATAATCCTGTTAATAATAATAATAATTATTATTATTATTTTAAAACATGATTGTGGTAGCTAGACCGGATCTCATATATTACTTGAAATTTCCACTTAGCTCTTTTGTAACATATTAGACCCACTGGTTGGATTTGGTGTCAATTACAAGCAAAGTAGTAATTGTTACTTCAATTTCTTGAAGTTGAAGCAGCAACCAAAACAACCAAACCCAACATCACCAATTTCTGTTTCTCCACTCAGTATTCTCAGACAATTATTTTCTATTTAATTAATAAAAAAATATTTATTTTGTGGCCCTAATTGTCACTTCAAGCATGCCTTTTGTGACATTTATTAGGTAGGAGTTATTAATTCTTACAAGGAACTATGAACCATTTTAGGTCCACTCAATTATTGAAGAAAAAGAAAACAAAAAGATAAATAATAAAAATAGATATTAATAAATTTATTGAAAATAAATTTGGTCTAGTGGTTAATAATCATATTATTGAATGTAGTGTTGGTCTGAAATTAAAAAAAAGAGAAACACAAAAATTGTTTTTATTTGGAGCTATATGACAATATGAATGGACGTAATTATCACATTGCACATATGTTCATGACATTGATACCAAGGACATGTTGGATAATTTTAGCGTTCTAGTAACTATCAGCTGTGATATTAATTGACATTGATTAACTATTTATATAACAGTTAAGATAGAAACGTTCGGTGAAAATAAGCGTTTAATCAGTTGTTTAATATAAAAAAAAAACAAACGAAAGATAAGGTCACGAAGAATAAGGCAAAGATAAGCAATAGATATAAGCATTATAAATTTTTTTATAAAATACTAAATTTTAATGAAAATAACGTTTTATAAAACACTACCTCAAACTCTAAATGTTAGAATTAATGTGACATTTATCAAACATAATAATTAATTAAAATAGTATTTTAACCCAATTAAAATACTAAACACTCTTGCCATCTGCATTTGACAATAACTCTTTTTTAGTGATTTTTAACATTTTAATTATTTTTTATAACATTCAGTAACATATAATTTGATTTAACTTTTAAAAGTTAGAATAACATTTGAACCGGGGAATAAGTTTTTACTTCTTATTTATTTTTTTTATAAATAGGAGATGTAATTAATTTCCTATATATTGGGAGGCAGGTTTTTACTTTTTCAATACCCAGATTTTTTTATGAATCCATTTGTCACAAGCACATGATAGTTTCAATAACTAACTGTCATGTTAAATATCATTTCATTTCAGAAGTTTATGAAATCAGTATAAAATTAAAATATGTTAATTAGAATTTCAGAAGTTTTTTATAAATATGTTAGTTTTATGCGTTAGGACATCTGCAATTACCTAATCTTAACCATATTATTTGATATTTTGGTGATGTAATTGGTTGATTTGGTATTGGTAATGCAAGAAAAAAACAAAGGGCCCACCTTCCTCTTGATGACATGTGCCTTCGTTTAGCCATCGACTCTATGAATTTTCTTTTCTTATTTATAATTAAATTAAATATATATTTTTTAACTATTCTACTCTCAACGTACGTGGATCCATGTTAAATTCAACAACTGAGATTATGTAAAAATCTGAATTAAATATATTTTAAATGTATAAAAAATATTTAATCTTTATTGAGTAAGTTTTTACCGTTGATCCGAAGCGTTAGTGTCCTAATTAATATTCCCTCTAGAAAGAGTTGTTATATGGCAACGGCTTCTAAAGTGACATTTCCAATATAAAAATTGCAACCACCATGATATCATAAGCAAGTGCAAGTATTGATACCTCGGTCTTCCACACGTGTGCGCGCATGAATTTAGATTTGACTCGGCTTAAAACGAATTGTATATAGGTGAAATCCTATACAATAAATAATAATTTAAAAACATCGCGATGTCAAATATCCATGCCAGATGTTTTTCTCTCTTTGTAAGACTTTTAGCACTCAAGTTATATAAAAAATCAAGAAAATCATCTACACTACTGTTGTTGACTATTTTTTATCTCTAGACTCTTAATCTTATTTTTAATTCATATTATTTATGAAATTATTTTTAGATTTAATTGAGTTTTATTTAATTACTATACTGAATTAAACTCTCATACTAGAAATTTGATATAGCTTGATTTCTATCCTAATTTATAATATTAGATTTATTTTTCTTTGTTCAAATTATAATTTATTATTGAGCTTAATGCTTCCAGGTAGAGTTTTTCCTATAGATTGATTTATTTCATTAATCACCATTGGAAGAAGAGTTTTTGATAAAAAAAATAATAAATTACATGGGAATAATAATTTGATGTAGAAACTATATAGTTTGACTCATGGGTGATTTTCATAATTTAATGACCTTAGGTTATGAATTCTTAAACAAACTATAAAACTTAATGATTTAGTTTACGTTTAGTTGTGTTATTAGAAGATATGTAATTAGACGGGTTTAAAATAACTAACAATACATTGGGAGAGCTTGTTAGTGACTTTAGAGTTGTTTTCTCTACTTAAACAATTAAAATTGATTAGCAAACTAATAAAGCAAATTGAGTAGAATTAAGTGAAATAAATATCTCTAATAGCTTTTAAACATTGATTTCTTTTCATCAAATATTCTTATTTGAATTTTTTATATTATTTAATTCTATTCTATTTTACTTTTACAATAATTCTCTTTATTACCGTTTAAATAATAATAGATTAAGATAATTTTAATACTTCGTATATAATTTTTATGAAACGATACTCTACTCACTTTCTATTACTTGTAGCGATTTCTTACACTTGTGAGAAGCATGGTCACTAGACATTCAGCATGCAATGAATAAAGTTTGTCGATTTCTCAATGCTCCAATAAAGCTCCATCTCAAGGCAATCAAGCGAATTCTTCACTATCTGGAACACAAGATTATAACTTGAATTTTAGATCTCAAAGAGCTCTATCCTTGTATGCTTTTAAGACTCTGTTTGTCAGGATTTCCATTGACCAGACGAAGCACAATAGCATTTTTGTCTCTTCTTAGGAGCAAATTGCATCTCATGGTGTTGTAAAAATCAACCTATAGTCGCTCAATCTAGTTCTGAAGCAAAATACAGGTCCATGGCTTCTGCCACTGCTAAAATAAATTGTCTTACATTCTTATTGTGAGGCATTGGCATTTCTTTAACTCGTCCTCCTCAATTATTTTGTGACAATCTTAATGCTCTCCATATGTCCGTTAATCCTCTCTTTCATGCTCAGAAAAAGTATATTGAAATAAATTACCATTTTGTTTGAGAAAAAGTAGCCATGGGTAATATAATCACACGATTTGTGTTATCTTCACTTCAGATTGCATATTTTCTTACTGAGCCTTTTGTGAAGAGCATCCTTTCTTTTCTTTCACAGCAAGATGTGACTCCATTTACAATGCCTCTTCATCTTGAGGGAAGCTGATAAGGAAATAAAGTCAGAGCTAAATAAGAAAGAAAAATCAGAGTTTATAAAGGAAGAAAATTCATAAATTGCAAAAAGGAATATCTTTGTTGGGAACTTTGATCTAAAATGAAACTAAGAACAAGAGCACAACAAGCTGAATTGAATGACATAGTTTTATTAACAATAACTTTGGCTTAAATAGCCATCCAATACACAATCTTAACAGAAGCGAGAAAGCAGCCCACTTAGCTGAAATAAAG